>CADCXT010005003.1:600000-844620 GCA_902806775.1 Microtus agrestis | reverse complement strand
TATTGGTTGTGACTTACACCTTCAATGAAGTAAGTGGGAAAGTGTACAGGGATCCCCCAATTTAAGCTAGAATATGCACATGTCATTCATTTGTGCTCTGAATCTGTACAATCTGTTATCTCCCCTGATTCCAATGGCTGAGGTATATAATTCATTGATAACTTTTTATTATAATTTTGTCTTTTGCATAATTTCTGCACTCATTATCAGTATTATAAACTAAAATTTTTATTGGTGGGTCCAGATGGATGCTTAAAAGAAATACCACACTGGATCAGAACTGAGTACAATAGAGGGTTATTTATTTAGGGATAGACTCACACATTTCAGTCCTCTGAACGGAGAATAGCAATCAAATCCCACAGTAAAAAGAGAGGCCAGACATGTGCTTTACATGGGCATATATAGTATAAGAGGCCATGCCCAAGTGGACAGGTAACTTACAGGCTACAGGTTGTAGGAATTCCTACAGCACTTCCTCCTTTTGTTTAAATAAGAACATTTTAAGCATAATACAAAATTATATGTAATAAAAATAAATATCAGGTATAAAAATTAGAACTAAAGCCAGCATAAACAATATCAAGCAAGAAATATGTGATAAATGTTTCAATAATTATCCTATCTGAAGGAGTTTAAGTCTTGTATTATAAATAACTTGGCCAACTCATGAAAGGAAAGTAACTACAAATATCTAACCTTCAGCCCCATCGAAGAACTGACAGTGAATTAATATTACTTGAGCAAGCAGGAAGCACAATCAAGCAACTTCCAAATTGTGGAACAAATGACAAAGACAACTGACAACCTGGGCAATCACTTAAAGTCTCATTTACAACACTGGAGCAACCAACTTTGGCTAAGGCTTAGAGTAACTGCCAGACCATTTTCAAAGGTAGGAAATTTTTTAAAACTATCTTACCCTGTCTTGACAAAATTTGACAGTCTTTTTCTTGTATCCTGTTTGTCCTGTCCAGACATCTTGCATTTTGTCAGTGGTTGGTGCATGGGCAGTTCCTTGCCCAAAGACCACTTTTGCCAAGAAGAAAACAAGCTCCAAGTGGAGTATCTTCAGTGCTCAACATTCTCTGGAATTGATTGGTGCTGTTAGAAGCAATCATGTCACATGCCAACAGAATCCTACATTATTTAAATGCTGTAATCTACAGCTCTTTGAAGTGGTTGAAGACTACCTATCTATGCAGAATACAATATCTATGTATCTAAAGAACCTGGTTAGTCTAACTATAAGTATGACAAACATGGATGACTATTGACCTATAATTCTTAATACCTAAATAACTTAAAGACTAAGAATCCATATTAGAATATTAAACAATCTTTAAGCAACTGTGCAACAATGACATCAAAATGTAAATAGTGTGTAAGTATCTTGATCAGAGGTAGAAATGTATATTGCAATATGATAAATATATCCTAAAATTGTATCAATATACAAAATGTCTTAAGCAGAGGTAGAAGCATGAATGCATACAATACGACAAAATAATTTTGCCTAGGTATACAAACATTGTAGATAAAAATAGGCACATATTCAATATAATTTAAGTTTGTATTAATGTACAAGAATCTATATCAATGTAAATTGCCTACAAATAATAGCTTACAAGTATTCACTCTATTACTCACTATTATTATTAGTGTGTGTAAGCTCACACTAATCTATTATCCCATCAAATTTTCTTTTTTTCAAAGTGATCTCCAAGCTTACCTAATTTTTCCCCAACCTCCAACCCTTTAGCAATGATAATCAACCCTTAAATGATGTCTCTAACCGTGAAGAAAAACATTGTTGGGAGAGGGGATGTCATCTTCTAGAATTACTTTAAGCTATCATGAGGGCAATGTCCTTTCTATGGGTTCCTGTGAAAGTAAAATGATGGATAAGTTCCAAGATTACTGTCTGGTATAATTGCAAATAGTCTCTGACTATTTGGTAGGGTTTTTCTGAGGTTAATATTTTGAGTTATGTTTTTTGGAGTTACGTTTTTGAAGTTATCTTTTCTGGAGTTATGTTTTTGGAGTTATGTTTTCTGTGGTTACTATTTGGAGTCATGTTGTAAAAAAGTGCACCATTTCAGCTAACCAAGTTTGAATCATCTTGAGCAGCTGGTACACAAAACAGGTCTTATAGTAGCGCGATCAGCATCATGACATCGTAGCAACCAGGTGGAGTTGTTGTGGGACCCCATCTTCTTCCGGAAAACTTCAAAGATTACTGCAGGAAAATTCATTGTGGAAAACTTAAACATTTATAAAGACAATGTAGCATATCTCCTGGCTTCTATTGTGAGGTCAACACATCCTTGGAATACACTGGCTGATTTAATTCAGAAGACTTTTCTATTATCCAATGTCTCTCTGTTGCTGTTGTCCCTATCTCATTATTGTTAAGAAAACTCAAGGTTAATATACATTATCTAATCTATTTCTGGGGTAATTTTCAACCCCTTTCTGTTTGTTTAATATATTCTTTATAGTTTGATTTGATCTTTCTATAATTACCTGACCTATAGAATTATGTGGTATACCTGTAATGTTCTTAATATTATAATAAGCAAAAAAAACTGGTTCATTTTCTTAGAGACATATGCTGGACCATTATTTGTCTTTATTTGTTTAGGTATAAACATAATGTTCATAACTTCTAATAATTATTACTGAATCAGCCTTTTCTGAGATTAAAACAGTTGCCCACTGAAAACCCGAATAAGTGTTGATGTTGTGGTGTACATATTTTAATTTTCCAAATTCTGCAAACTGGAACACATCCATCTGCCAGATTTAATTCCGTTGAGTACCCTTTGGGTTAGTCCCTGCAGGTCACAGTGTTTGATTATAGAAAGAGCAAGTAGGACATCTCTTTATAATCTCCTTAGTTTGTTGCCATGTAATAGAAAACTTTTTGTCTAAACCTTTTATATTGACATGATGTTTTTATGAAATTCTGAGACTGCAACATAGTTCCAATCAATAATTGATCAATTTCTGCATTACCTTGTGCTAGAAAACCTTGCAGACTCCTATGGGATTGGATGTGTGTTATGTATATAGGACAAAGCCTATTTCTAATTATGTCTTGCACCTGGATGAATAATGAAGTGAATTCTGTATCGTCTGGTATAAATTCTGTGGTTTCAATATGCAAGATAACTCTTTTTGCATATTGTGAATCAGTAACTATATTAAGAGATTCTTTAAAATCCCTTAGCACCATTAAAATAGAATATAATTCTGCTTTCTGGACAGAAGTATAAGGGCTTTGTTCTACCTTAATTAATTCTTCTGATTTGTATCCTGCCTTTCCTGATTTATTTGCATCATTATAGAATGTATGGGCTCCAGTTATTGGTGTGTCCCATACAATGAGCAGAAGATTCCAAAAACTTCTTTTTATAAGGTTAATTATTTCACTTTTGTGATAATTGATATTAATTTCTCCCAAAAACTTAGCACAAGCTCTTTGCCAAGGTTCCTTGTCTTCCTGTATTTTTTTAATTTCATCAAAAGTAAAAGGCACTATAATCTCTACTTGATCTATACCTGCTAGTTGACAAAGTCTCAACTTTCATTTTATAATTAATTCAGACACTTTTTCTACAAAAGTTTTTAATTTTTTACTTGATTTATGTGGTGAAATTCTGGAAGGCTATATGAGTAGAATGCAGTTAAGATTTGGATTCACCCTATCCACATGTGCCTCCTGTAATTTTTCTTCAACAACAATCAGTTACATTTCTGTTTTAGCTGTTAATTCTCTGGGACTATTTAGGTCTTTGTTGCCATCTAAGGTTTTGTTTAAATGAACTATTAGATCAGGTGTTAGCCCAACAACTGGTGAGACAACAGTTCCTACAGCAACTGGGTTGTAAATGTACCTTAAAAATTATAGCTGGGCGATGGTGGGGCATGCCTTTAATCCCAGCACTCGGGAGGCAGAGGCAGGTGGATCTTTGTGAGTTCGAGACCAGCCTGGTCTACAGAGCTAGTTCCAGGACAGGCTCCAAAGCCACAGAGAAACCCTGTCTCAAAAAAAAAATTATATAAGTATTCAGTTTATGTAGAACCTCACTTTGGTAACTTAACAATATGTATTTAGAACATTATTTCTCAAATCAGTATGTGACTGATATTCAAATTATATCGATAATTTAAAATATTAAAAATCTTCAATTATTGGCTTTGGACTTTAATGTTTAGTATTCAGATTAATTTTTCTCTACTTTCATGCTTATTTTTCTTTATTCACTTCCTTATATGCTGAAAATGTTACAGAATATAAGAAGGGAGGACAATTTTAAGGAAAGATAAAAATTCTATTTATAAAACATGAAACATACTATGAAAGGATTTTATAAAAATACTCTTCTATATATTAAAATATTATATTTGTTTAATAATGAAAATTTATGCTCATTAAACAATTTTACTGAAAATGCACAATTATATGAAGCAGATAAGTAAAAGATTGGTGATATTACCAAACCGTATTAAGGTAAAACAGCAAGGTTTTAAGCCAAACACATGAACACAAACACATATACACACACAAATATCTATGTGTGTGTATATATATATATATATATATATATATATATATATATATATATATATATATATATATATATATATATATTTAGAGAGAGAGAGAGAGGAGGGAGAGAGACAAAAACAGAGACAGAGAGACAGAGAGGGAAGGAGATAGAGTTAGAGAGAAAGAAAGAGATAGAGAGTGGGGGGAGGATATGGAAATAATGACTCTTAATAGATTCCCTGAATATTTGAGACTGAGATACCATATTATGGACTGGAAAGATGTATCATTCCTCCAGCCCCTAAGATGACTGACTGTTCTTCAAAAAGACCCAGGTTCAGTTCCCAGTACCCACATGACAGTTCTCAACTCTCTGTAACCGTTTCAGAGGGATACAAGAACCTCACACAGATATTCATGCAGACAAAACACCAATGCACATAAAATAAAAATAAATAAATAAGATACCCTACTATTATAAATGAATCATGATGGAGAATTAATTTGACAAGATAACACAATTTTAAACTCTTTTGAGTGGTTGGGAAGTTGAAATAAATTGCTCCTTTATGCAGTTACTAGCAAATTATATTCAAAGTGACCATCTGCTATTTTTTCTATGTTGGTGGATGTTAAAAATTCTTATCTTGGAAATCAATATAAATGGATAATAATAACATATTGGATCCTGGGAGTGACTGAATCCTGAAATGATATATAGAGAAGATGCTAAAGCCTTAGTTGTAGACTATATAGCCTCTAGAAGAGTATACAAGTGAAGTTTATCATTGTACCAGTAAATTCTAGGTGCTGAAATGCAGTGAAAGAAGATTTATACCAAAGAATTGATTTACTGTGAATTTGGATGAATAATAACACATGCATAAAATACTTGGTCCTGTATAAAACTTTATTAATGTCCAAATTATTCTATCTATTCAAAATTAAGCATTACCAAAAATATGAATACCTGATACAGCTTATTGTCTTAATGAAAAAGAACATAAAGGAAATTTAATATACTTGTTTTCATCAAACAAATCCAACTGAGATTAAAACATAAAAGAGTGTTTCTGTTAAAATTCTGAAGACAATAGCATATCATAAAATGTTAAGCTCTGGTATTTTCAGATTACCAAATATAACAATGTGTACACACCTCTCATTTTGAGATTTCTTTTTAACCTCAATATTTCCTTTCACTCTACCTATGCTTACTAGACACTATGTGACCTGAAATCATTTTCTTATTCAAGTATGCTTGCTCTTTTTTTTGTTGTTGTTGTTTTTATTTTGTCTCTTGCCTTATGATCCCATTTTTCCCTTGGGTGTTATTTTCATTCAAGGGCATACATTAGTATCAAGATGTTCTGAGGTATAGCTGTTTTGTTGATATTACAATCTAGTAAAACTCTTCTGCAAAGGCTCCAGAATGATAAATAGTTTAGAAGCCTGTGTCCAGGACACTGGGGTACAAAATAAATTGTTCCCTCCTTATAGAATTTAGATTCTAAAGAACAGTCCACAAATGACCCAAGTCAAAGTGTTTGATTTAATCAGTTCTTTGGAAAGAAAAAAATGTTCAACTAAGAAATTCTTGTGACAAAATGCATTTCCTAAATGTTATTGTGAGTATGTCTCTGAACTTTTAAAAATAATAATATTAAGTGGTTACTTACAACATACTAGGACTCACTATGTCTCAAATATGCAAAATATAGCAATAAAGATCTCAAGTAAATACTAAAAGAGCCTGTTAAATAGGGTGAATAACTGCTAAAGTACAGGCTTGGAAGTTTGAAAGCTATCAATAATCTAGATGTTAATAACATGTATCTGGTTTCCAAAAATAAAGATAATTAATGATGGTTAGCAAATAATTGATACAATATAGGAAATAATAATAATTTATATTATGTTATCTTACCATACTCTGGTATGAAGAAGTGAGAACTCATCTTCACAGTGAGGTTATTGTGAGAAATTCCAGGTGATAGAAGAAAGTATATCAATACATACTTGAATAACTTGTTTTAAAAACCAAAATCATTTGTGTTTTAAAGAAATAATTGTAGGTACTATAAAAAATGTATGCCTCCAAAAAATAGTGTCTTTTAGAAACCACAGGATGAATGCACATATAAAGCTCACAGAAATGTTGGTAGCATGAAGAGGGCCTGCCCAGGTGAATGCTAATATGGTTCTAGCACAGAAAAGGGTGAAAAGACACAGGCTCCCATCCCTAACTAAAAGCTAATTTCAATTTATACTTGCATGCAATGCAAAAAAATATTGTTTTTCCAGTGAAGAATCATGGATATATTAAGTATACTTAAGGGCAAGCTTCATATGCAGCAGTAAATGGCCAGCATAAATAAACTCAATGGTATTTATTTAAAATTTTTTTACTCATATTGCATTTTTTGGCCAGTTTTGTCCCACTGACGTAGGAGGAGAGCCACTTGTTTGTCCCAACTGCCCAGAAACAAAATAACCGCACAGAAACTGTATTACTTAAATCACTTCTTGGCCCATTAGCTTTAACTTTGTATTGGCTAACTTTTATATTAATTTTACCCATTTCTATTAATCTGTGTATTGCCACATGGCAGTGGCTTACAGGATAAAATTCCCAGTGTCTGGCTCCAAGAGATCCATGGTGTCTCTCCCCTATTCTACCTCTCTTCTTCCCAGCATTCAATTCTGTCTTCCCCACCTACCTAAGTTCTGCCCTATCAACTAGGCCAAGACAGTAGTAACCAATGAAAGCAATACACAAACAGAAGGACTTCCGATACCATACTAGTCTTTTGTTTGTATGGTATGGTTTCACCTTTTGTTTTATGACATTTATCAGTGTGCTTCTAATATTTTTTTCTTATTTTTTAACCCTGTTTTTTGTCTCTTGGTTGATTGTTTTTCTTATTTGCATTCTAAAGGAAAGAAAAACAGCATTGAATTGGATGAGTGAGGACACAGGAAAAATATAGGAGGAATTTATGTAGAAAAATCATGATCTAAATATATTGTTAATATAGTGTATCAATCCAAAAATATTGTTAGTAAAATATTTATAGAAAAGAACTATTTGTGGATAAAACTGAAAAGTTGCACAAACCCACATTCTATATTTTGCTGTGATGTCTACGTATTTAAGACTTATCAGAAGAAAGTCACTGCAGATCTTACAATTTCTTCATATCAGAACTGTTTCCTGAACTATGAACATAAGAATTACAAAAAGTCTGCTGCCCAGCTGAGATAGTAGTATTAAATAAAGTATCAAAAGATGATTTTTTTCATTGACATTTTGCATCACTGCAACACCGATTCAAAGAGCATTTAACTTTCAATTCCTACTTAACAAACACATGCATTGGTGATATACACACTCTCAAAAACCTTCTGCTGATTTCTTACCCTTTACTTTTTTCTCAAATATTACATTATAGCATAAAGCAGGAGTTTTAATTTTCACTAGTGACAGAGATTAGATTTATGTAATTTTGTGCAAATATGTATAGTACATGTATCTGTATGGTTACAGTAATCTATTTAGAAGATATTATGTATCTATTGTTTTATGAGTTATATTAAAATTCATCAATCATTCTGGTTTTTAAGATATTCCATTAAAGATCTAAGTAATATAAAAGAATACAATTAAAATTTAAATATTCATGAATTTAGACAGAAACAGTCAACATCTAAATGCAACCTAAAATATAATGCCACCAATGCCTGAGGAACCAACTCAGGGGCATTGAGTTACTATGGGAATGGAGTTACAGGCAATTATGAGTTGACTGCTGTGTGTCCTGGGAACTAGATGCAAGTCCTCTGCAAAAGCAGTATATGCTTTCAACCATTGAGCCACATCTCCATCCTAATTGTCATCACAAAACTTTCATCCAGTATCTGATGAAAACAGAGGCAGGGATGTACAGCTAAGTACTGAGGGTCAGAATAACAAGGAGAAAACCCACAAAGACAGCTGACCCAAGTTGTGGGAGCTCATCGACTCTGAATTGACAGTTGGGGAGCCTGCACAGGACCACACTAGGCACTCTGAAGGTGGGTCATGGTGACAGTTCTGACTTGGGCAGTCTGTAGAGCCACAGGGGGACCAATATTTATCCCTAATACATGAACTGGTATTTTGAAGCCCATTACTTATTGCTCAGCTAAGATATAGGTGGGATAGGATTGGTCCTGCTTTAACTTGGTATGCCAGACTTTGTTAATTCCCCATGGAGGGCCTAACCCTTTTGTTATTTATTAATTTTTATTGAGCTCTATTTTTCTCTGCTCCCCTCTCTGCCTCTTCCCAGGAGAGGCCTTACCGTTTCTGAGGAGTGAATTGGGAGTTGGGTGTGGGGAAGGTGGGGCAAGAGGACAAGGGGAGAGAGGGGAAAATGTGATTGTTATATAAAATGAAAGAAAAAACTTCAAATATGAAAATATATGAGACCACTGACATTTTATATACACAAAATCTACAATATTTAGAGTGATGATAGCATACTGGTTTTATTAGTGGGCAAAAGGATTGACACATGACTGGCTAATGTAACTCTTTTGGAAGAAGACAGAGCTTTCTCTGGGAATAACTATTCTCATGGAGACTCCCAAAGCTGTTTGTTTTCCACTTCACTGAAGTGAGTTTCCATATCATAGCAGAGATATTTGTGGCTTGGAATCATTTATGATTTTTTGCATTTATAAATCTAGAACAGGGTTGGGTAGAGGATTTGCTAAACAAACATGAAGATTTTCATTCCAATAATCAGAAACAAAATAAAGCTAGGTAGGGCTCTGAAGTGCTTACCTCAGTGTGGATACAGAAATGTTGCAGGAGGAACAACAAGAGGCTCTGGTTCAAACAATGTAGAAGATGAGGATGAATGTTTGGTTGTTCTTTGACTACCATTGGCCTTTATATCTATGCTTTGCTACACTCACATCCCACCCCACCCCCACAAAAAATAACAGAAGAAGTAGAATCACCTTCAAATCTAACAGTTTCTCCAAATCAACAATATTTCCTTAAGAATGAAAATAAAAAATAAAGTACTTGCATTGTACTGCTGAGGTGTTTTATTAAAAGAAGTATAAAAATGTGTGTACATACATGAATATAGCATGAGTGTGAGTCTCTGTGTGCATATATATGTATATATAAAACTATATAACACATCTTATAAAACTGTTCTTTGATTTATAATTTCATAGAATGATATCACATTCCAAAAGGGATGGATGTGTGGAGAGTTGGGCTGATGAATTAAGGACTTGAGTCTAAGCTCTGTAAAGATTATGATCCACAGTATATTTACTGGCATGTCTTCACCCAGTGAATAGAGGACAGTGACTAGATATTTACTATCGGCTTTTTATTGGCAAGGATCTCTTTTCACTGCAAAATAGTATTTGGAATACCAGAAACCACAATCCAACATCTAGGGTCTTACATTCTCCTTGAGATAACAGATAATAGAAAAGATATTTAACTATATTATATATAGTGGATAATAATAATAAGAGTTAAGTCAGTGAAAAAGGTAAAGTAAGTCATTCTTATAACAGAATGAACTTTAACACAAGTATCAGAGTTCCTATTTAAAAGAATATTTTTCCCATGGTCGCCATGCTCCCAATTTACTCAGGAGATCTTGTCTTTTACTACTGTCCATGTAGATTAGATCCATGTATGTCTCTCCTAGGGTCCTCTTTGTTGTCAGGGTTGAAGGGGAGAGGAGAGGCAGGGAGGGCTGCAGAGAAAAATGTATAACTCAATAAAACCAATAAAAATCATATTTTTTATTTATTTATTAAAGATTTCTGTCTCCCCCACTGCCGCCTCTCCTTCCCTCCCCTCCCTCAATCAAATCCCCCTTCCTCGTCAGCCCAAAGAGCAATCAGGGTTCCCTGCCCTGTGGGAAGTCCAAGGACCACCCACCTTTATCCAGGTCTAGTAAGGTGAGCATCCAAACTGCCTAGGCTCCCACAAAGCCAATAGGTGCAGTAGGATCAAAAACCCATTGCCATTGTTCATGAGGTCCCAGTAGTCCTCATTGTTCGCTATGTTCAGCGAGACCGATTTTAACCCAGGCTTTTTCAGACCCAGGCCAGAAAAATCATATTTTTATAAAGCTCCAAATACAAACACATGAGCTATCAAAATAAGAATTACATACAGACCAGATCTCTGTGGTTCATTCAGCCATGAATTTTGAAGATAAACAGAGGACAGTGTTGCAACTTAATTGAAAAAGAATCTACGGAGAAACATGACAGAAGAGGTGAGGATCTAATGAGGAACAGTGAATGAAGGCTGTTCTATTAATAAAATAATGCCTTGAAGAAGTCAACACAAGATCTTAGGTAAGGATAAAGAGTTAATATAGACTAAACAAAAAGGCACAAGGATGATGCCTTCATTGTAACCTTTGAACACTTAATATCATATGACATCTCATTAAGAAGTAGACACCATCTATCATGGTGGGATGGAGACAGGTTGATGAAAGTTGGTGCATTACTTTTTTATAATATGACTAGAGTGAGGAGATGAGAGAAAAATACAAAGAGGAGAGAGGAAACAGCTATCATCATTTATTGGGTGGAGGCTCTAGCCCAACTCTCCTCCACTGGGAGTTGCCTCAGTTCAGACTCCACTCTCAAGAAAGTAGGCAAAACAATGACCCCTCTCCAGAGATGCTCAAGCCTACTCCCATAGGGTATTTAAACAGCATCACAGAGAATAAGCACACAATTTTCTGGTCTTCCTTCCCCATTTTCTCTCTGGAGGGTTGAAAAGCCATCTAGGAGCATTGGTTTCCATTAAACATGGACTTTTTCTACTTTGGTTGATTTAATCTGAATTGGATTACTGTGTCAGTGGAGAGGTTTACTGGGGTGCAAAACTTTCATCTGGAGGTACAACAGAGGGTGCTGTTTTTCTCACCAGTTAAAGACCACAAGGTGGGAAAACACCCTCCTTTGTACCTGCTCACAGCCAGGCTAAGATTGGCATTCTCTGGGTAAGTTCCAATTGCCAAGTCATTGCTTTTAGAGGCTCAGGGCTTCATAGGATTTTTGGGTTGTCCTGCAGAAGACATGGCACCCAACCAGACCTGGAAAAGGACCTGACTTGTGCAGAGGTGCAAGGGCCTACCTTGTTTCTGTAGGATTCCTTTGTCAAGAGACGTCTTGTTCAAGGTATTTCTCATACCCCCTGTTTCTTTTTTTTTTCACTCAAAATCTACTACAGTGGATGTGTTGCACTAGGCTATGGGTCTCTGCATAAACTTGCTAAATGAATACCTCTAATTTGAAGCTTAATCCCCAAATGCCCTTGAGCAGCCTTTTACAAAATCTTGTAAAATTGGGGTTATCTGATACCATATGTTCCTTGATGCCTAAAATTTTTTGGCAATATGGTAACAATTAAACAAACCCCAATATGCCCATGGTTTAAGGATGCTTTGCCCCTGCTCCTCCTGCCCACTCCCTCCCTGTTTCTCTGTTTGCTATTTGTTTGCATGCGATCTGGTCGAACTGGGATTCTACCTACAATGGCTCCCCTATCCGCCCACTCTAAACTCCATAGGTGTTCCATCCTTATGTTTCTACTGATCTGGCTCTGAGTGGGATCACCTGTGAACTCTTCTGGCTTTGCAGTGTACTTCAGAATTTTTAAATTGGTAAGTTGATAGTTTCCTGGAAAAAGTTTTGTCTGTTAATGTGTGTGTGTAAGTAATGTTGCCACAGTATGCTTGTTTTATGTTTCTCTGTGTGTATGTGTGCTTGTTTTAACATCTGTAAAACTTATAACTCCAGATGACAATAACTCTGAAAAAATGCAAATACACGGATGGCCACTATTTTTGTTTGAGGTCAAAGTGCCGTCTTTGGTAAGAAAACCCATGTGTGATGGTATATCAAGTAGATATTCTGCCTCTAGTATACTTTGGCTTACTAAAATTTTCCTTCAAATCTTCTTCCCTTTACTGACATTGGTAAGTTTTAACTGATTGAATAAACTATATGTCCATATTTAACTTATATGTCTAATTTGGATATACCTGACAGGTAGTGGTACTCTGATTCTCAAGTGCCTTTACAGTTCTGAGAGTATGGCGTTTAACAAAAGAGCATCTTATGACAGAGTCATGCCAGCTCCTACAGCATCCTATAGCTCCTCCAAGAAGATGCATGATTGCAAAAGACCTTCTACCTGGAGGCTTGCCTTTGGAAATGGCAAAGCTACCCACACAGCAAATAGCTGCCTCCCACCTCATCAGCTTCCTGGACACTACACCAAGGAATTGATCATCTCATCCTTCCAAGATAGGTAGACTGAACCCTACCCACAAAGGAAAATCTGTCAGGCCTCTTTGGCACAGCAGCTAAAGTCAAGTACTGCTTCTCAGACTGGTATTTGCCAAAGACCACAAAGAGACTTGGAATTGTCTGTGTAGCTGTTAAAAGCTGTCTCACTTCTGCTCATTTTTTAATCCCTCTTATATCTGTATGATGGCTTAAGTTACTGGTAGCTCATTATTTCATTTGTTAAGTTTCCTGCTAAAAGTACAGACAGGTGTGCCTCTTTCATATGTTTCATGGTCCAAAATTGATAGGTTTCAGATGCATCTTCAGAGGTTCTAAGTTTCCAATTTCATTTCATTGTCTTCTAAAATGTTCTTGACTTTTAATCTGAAGCCATAGCCTTTAGAAATTACATCAATTCAGGGAACCTTCTCCTCTCTTGCCTAAGGACCTAACTGGGGACACCCCCTTGGACACTCGGGAACCCCTCTAGAGCCAAGTCTCTTGCCAGCCCTAAAATGGCTCCCTTAATTATGATATCTTCTCCTCTGCTCCCATATCCACCCTTTCTCAATTTCAACCATCCCACTCTCCCAAACTCTCCCCAATCCTCCCATTCTCCCTTCTTTTCCCCCTTTCTCCTTTCCCCCACCTCACCCCCAACCCCGTGCTCCCAACTTTTGCCTGTCAATCTTATCGATTTCCAATTTCCAGGAGGATAAATTTATGTTTTTCTTTGGATTCACCTTATTATTTAGCTTCTCTAGGGTCACAAACTATAGGATCAATGTTCTTTTTTTTATGAATAGAATCCACAAATGAGTTGAATGCATACCATATTCATGTTTTTTGGGTGTGGGTTATCTTACTCAGTAAAGTGTTTTCTTTTTCTATCCATTTGCATGCAAAATTCAAGATGTCATTGTTTTTTACTGCTGAGTAGAACTCTAATGTGTATAGGTACCATATTTTCTTTATCCATTCTTCCATTGAGGGGTACCTAGGTTGTTTCCAGGTTCTGGCTATTACAAATAGCCACACTGATGAATATCTTGCATATCACCATAGAACCTACCATCATCCGGCAATGGATTGAGATAGAGACAGAGACCCACATTGGAGCACTGGACTGAGCTCCCAAGGTCCCGATGAAGAGCAGAAGGGGGGAGAACATGAGCAAGGAAGTCAGGACCACAAAGGGTGCATCCACCCATTGAGATGGTGTGACTAATCTAATGGGAGGTCACCAAGACCAGCTGGACTGGGACTGAACGAGCATGTGATCAAACCAGACTCTCTGAATGTGGCTGACAATGGGAGCTGACTGAGAAGCCATTGATAATGGCATTGGGTTTTGATTCTACTTCATATACTGTCTTTTTGGGGAGCTAGTCTGTTTGGATGCACACCTTTCTAGACCTGGATGGAGGGGGGAGGGCCTTGGAATTCCCACAGGGCAGGCCTCACCTCAGCCCCTGACATGCATATCTCCAAACAGTCTGGAATGTGTGAATCAAAGTTCCATCCCAAGACCACACCCCTGGAAGTTGTCCTAGTTCAGACTGCATCCCTCAGAAAGCCTGCTAAACAATGACCTCTCCCCAGTGATGTTAAAGACCACTTCCATAGGATATTTAAAGAGTATCACAGAGAACAAACACATGGTTTTCTGGTCTTCTTTCCCAGTCTTTTCTCTTGGGGGTTGGAAAATCATCCAGTAAAGTTGGCATCCACTAAACCTAGGTTTTTTCTAATTTGTTTGAAATGATCTGATTTAGATTATTGTTTGGTGGAGAGGTTTATCGGTTTCCAAAACTTTTCCATATGATAAGATAGGGTGACATATCATAACATCCTGACAATCTGTTGAAAAGACTTCTGTTCAGGATGCTGAAGGAATGGTCAACCAGGACCTCTGCTTATAGTTGAAAGATGGCAGAATCTGAAACCCATCATAGCATTAACTTTAAATGTAAGTTCTGTTCTTGGAAAAAGCATTTTTTTGAAGCAACAGCAGTGAAAAACTAGTTAATAAAATTTAAAGGAAGAAGAAAGAGAATGGGTCTAGGCAATCTTCAAGAATTTCATGGGGAAAAGAGAGAAAAGGAAAAGAGTCCATGTGGAAATAAATATTCAGTGAAAACTTCTTTATTTTCTTTTTAAAAGACAGAAAATGTGTCATATATCCTCCTGTGATGGTTAATCTTAGGTGTCTGCTTCACTAGATTAAGAAATATATCTGGAGGACAGGACAAACATCACCTTTATGTATTCTTGATAATGTGTCTAGAGGAAATTTTGTGTTGTTGTTTAAATTTAGAGAGTATTCTCACTCAATATGAATGGGCAATATTGAATCTGTTGGAGTTCCATACAAAACATAAGGGGCAGACCATAGTCTTTATTAGCATGCCTTTTCCTTCCTTCCTTCCTTCTTTCTTTCTTTCTTTCTTTCTTTCTTTCTTTCTTTCTTTCTTTCTTTCTTTCTTTTGTGTGGGGCTGCAAAGTTTCTGTTATTAATTATTAATCTTTTTATTTATTGTTGATTTATCTATTATCTATAGATATATTAGCAAATAACTATATATTTGTTATCAATCATTCTGTCTACTGTCTAATTTATCATACATTTATCAAAATTTTAGGTTTAATATCACTCATTCTACTATCTATCTATCTATCATCTATCAATCGTTTTTTCTATTATCTATTTTTCATCATCTACAGATCTATTAGTTTTTATCTATTTACAAAGTTATCTACTTGTCATATATCTATTTGTAATCTATCATATCTATCTTACTTGTGTCTCTACCATCACTGACATCTATACCCATTATCTATGAACGATCTACTATCTATCCACTCATTTCTATGTATCTATTATCTATCTAATCTATAATATCTATCATCTACCTACCTACATCCAACTATATCTCTACCCACCTTACATCTACCTTGAAACATCTACTCATCTGTCTCTCTTGGGAATTCTAATAATTTCTTTAAAATTCTATCTCCATTGTAACTGGTATTTAATTTTCAATCAATAGTCAGCTGATTATTTGTTCCAAGAAAAAACAGCAAATTATGAACCCATAAAAGCTGATATACATTTTCAGAATGACCAATATAAATAAGTTAATTTTTTCTTTTATGTATTTGTATATTTATGCACACACATATATGTATATGTTAATGTATGCACATAAATATGTATGTATGTATGTATGAATATGTGGTCAAGCAGAGGAAGGGACTTTTGGATGCCACAGTATACATGGGGAAGCCATAGTACAACTTACTCTGGTTGGTTTTATCCATCTACTATGTAGGTCCTGGGGATTGAACTCAAGTTGTTGAATTTGTTGGCATACACCATTTCTTGTTAAGCCATCTAAACACAGTGTTACCAGTATTTTTGTTATGAAAAGAGTTAAAAGTTAAATCATTTCTGGATGTATTTTTTTTAACTAAACAAATAGAAATATGTAATATTATAATTTATTAACTGACAATATTCCTGACAGGAACTCATAGATCCTTTGAGTATATGATTGGTCTCAATGGGAATAAAAAGGGAATAATAAATTTAATGCAATTTGCATATTACTCTTATAATTGACATAAAATAATTTTTTATTCTGTCAAATAAGATTTATTTCAAGAACTTTGAGTAGTTACTAAGACAAATCTCCATAATTGATTATCCTTGCTCTCCTTTAACTATATCTACTGTTTCCATCTTTATGAAGTTCTGGAGACACTTGTGAAACAGACATTGAAAAGGACACTCAGGAGCTGCTAATTAATAAAAAATGAATTATTTATGCATGCCCACAATATTATTTAAATAATTTTTATATTAATAATGCAACAGAATTATGTTTTAATTGAATTCAGTCTTGATATTGAGATTAAAAAGAGGTTTTTGTATCATACTTTGTTTTTATTTATTTATTTTTTATTGAAAAATTTGTATTATACTTCGTAAACAAAGAAATAACATTCTTGTCAAGGTTTTATTATTTTTATATGAGTTTTATAAAGTAGCTATATGTGTTTTAAGACATATGTGCTAAAACTATATGTATTTATGTGTATATGTTTTAATTTTCTCATGAAAACTTATGTTATATAATCATATAGTAGGTTTATTTGCATAATTTGAGCTTGGTGTCAAAAAACAAGGGTTTTTTTCTTTTTAAAATTTAAATATCTTTATTTACATAAAAAGTAAATCTTTTTAAAGTTAAAGCTCATGAAATGTCAGGTTTACATGGAACAATGTAAAAGAAGTAAAATAAGGGTACACATACACTTAATTTGAAATGGCATAAACAATTTATGGGAGTCTCAGAAATGGCATACTTTTCAGATAACACCTCATTTAAATTGTTTAAATTATCTTGACCTCAAAAACCATAATTACTTCTTAGCACTCATTGTGGTGAACATCTTTACCATTTGTCCCCATCACTGCTGTTAGTTGTTTTATTTTTACATTTTTTAATCTGTTGTCTTTGTTTAAATCAATCAAACTGTGATATTAAAACTCATTTTCAATATACTATTTAAGGAAACCTTATTCCAGTATCTACGCACTCAGTCTGGTAACTGCTGGACTACTCTGCTCTTTTACAATAGTCTTATTCTTCCAGCTTCTAAAATAATCCACATGCTTTTCACATTGATGATTGTGCCCAGCAACCTAGTTTCAAATTCTAATTCCTGTTCATTTCCTCAACCAATATTATTAGTATAATTGTCTTCCTCTTGATTGTATCATCCTTTTCTGCTACCAATGGAGGCCTTGTTCATTCTACCTTATTCTCTGTAATTTCAATGTGTGTTCTCAAACTGATTTGAAGGACCTTCTTGGTGTGCTCCAACCCACTCACTCTTTCTGCTTCTCTTCCTTGGGTTACCTGAGCCCTTAAGGAAGGGATTGGATGGAGACATCCCATTTATGTGTGTTTCGAGGTCTCTCATTCTCTGCATAATATCTGGTTATGGATTTCGGTATTTATTACTGATCTACTGTAGGAGAAAGCTTCTCTGAAGATGGATGGGCAAGTTATTAATTATATTTTTGAGACATGTGTCAATAAAGCAAGGGTATTTTCAAGAAATAGTCACCAAGTTATAGAGAATACAAAAAACACATAAATATGTAAGGTGTCTCTCTTCATTTTCCTTTTACCATACCATAGTTTTGTAAAAATTGAATTGATCTTGCATCTGGCATTCAATGCAGATAAAACAGAGTCTACTTGCCCTTTACAAAAGAAATGATGAAATTCAGTCAACCAAGGAAACTCAATAAAGAAAAAAAGAAGGTAATGACGTGCTCCTTAAATGAAAAAAGGGATGATGGTGACCAGGATGAAGACTGCTATACATGCTTGGTACATGGGACTTGAAAGAGTAAAACACAGAGGATAATTGTGCTCCTATTTCTTTGTTCGTGTTTCTTTATTTAAAACATGTAAACACTGTCTTCAATTGAAACATGCTTCTATTGATTCAAAACACTTAAATTTTAGCTAATTTTGCATTTATAGGTAAATTAATATTACAATGTAATTCAATGAAGAAGAAAGACATCATTTAAATCTAGTGATTTTTTTCAATCTCAGTATTATGTATGTAAGAGTCTATACTTTGTTTCTACATTTTACTTTAAACATTATTCAATTTTTAATAGGCATGTGTCATTCTACCAGAATGGATAATTGGGGTTTATTTGCTGCTTTACTCAACTGTTTGCTTACTTGTTTGTATTTGTTTGTTATTTGGAGATAGGATTTCTCTACAGAGTCCTGGCTGTCCTGGAACCAGTATTAAGAGCATGTTGACCTTGAACTCACAGAAATCTGACTGCTTCTGTCCTTCTTCCCAGATTAAAAGGTTGCACCATCATACTCACCTCTGCATATCTAGTTTTGAAAGCTGGTTGTACACATATAAAAATGAGGGCTGAGGACATCCCAACAACTCATGTACATGGCACAGTTCATCCGTTTTCTCTGTATATACTTTATTATTTTCCACAGAATTGTTAAAGTGAAGCATGACTACTGTGACTCGCTTAACATTTTGATATATACTTGTAACTACATCAGTGCCATATTCCTCACTATTTTCCCCTTGGGTAGAAGATCATAAAATGAGCTTTCCTCCATGTGTGTTTTCTGTTTCAATGAAGAGTTCCCGTTAATTCGGGTTTTTTTCTGTTTCATGCTATAAAACAAAAACAGTTATACACATTTCTAGTCAGAACACAGAATACCCTGATTAGGAGAATAAATACAGAAATGAAACTGGTTTCTTAACTATGTATCGAGCCACATTTTCTAGTTCTTGTTTTGGTCTGTTTCCACTGCAGTCACTTACAAATTCAGAACCTTTTCCTTACCTTTAATTAGAAGTTCTAAAAACATTTTATTTACTTAACCTCTCTGGGTCATTGATTTGTAGCACAATTATATTTTACATAATGGCTAATATCCAATTATAAATTAGTACATATCATTTTTGTATTTTTGGGTCTAGGTTACCTAGAGGGCTCTTGAGAGGTGAGACAAATGGATCTCCCTGGGAAGGAGGAATAGAATAGATTATGCAGGCATCCTGGGGGTGGGTGAGGACAGGACAAGAGGAATCAGGCTGGTTGAGGGAGTGAGTACTGGGAGAGAATCAGGGTGGAGAGAGAGAGTACTGGGAGAGAATACTGGAAATGAGGGTCATTCAGAGGTCCTTGGGAAATCTAGTGTAGTGGAAGCTTCCTGGAATTTATTCAGGTCGCCCTAGCTAGGACTGTTAGAAGTGAAGAATATGAAATGTGAACTGGACATCTGTAATCAAGCAAAGCATTCAGTGGTGGAACTGGGACACCAGCCCAGGCATAAAACCTTTGACCTACAACCTGTCCTGCCTGCAAGATGTGCTGGGACAGTGATAGTTCAGAGCTAGTGAGAGGGTCAACCAATGACTCATCTAACTTGAGACTCATGTCCTGAGAGAGAGCCCATACCTGGTACTGGCTGGATGGCCAGGAATTCAAAGCTGCATAACTAAAATAGAACTAAACACAACTGGCCAAAAATAATCAATATAGTGATTCCTAAGGAGGTGTTTTGCTGTATTCATTGATCAGGACCTAGCCGAATTGCTATCAGAGATGTTTATTCCAGCAAATGATGGGAACAGACACAGAGACCTACACCAAAATTAGCCATAGCTTGGGAGATGTGGCAGAAGGAGAGGAAGGATTGTAGGAGGCAGAAGATTTAAAAAAAAAAAACCAGGACAACATGGCCCAAAGAATCAACTAAGCAAGGCTCATTAGTGGTCACAGATTCTGAAGCCACAATCACAGAATCTAAATAGGTCTCAGTTAGATCCTCAGGATGAATGTTATCGTTGTATAGCTTGGGGTTTTTGTGGGTTTCCTATTAGTAGGAGTAGAGTATCTCCCATTTTGTTGCCTATTCTTGGTACCCTTTCTTCCTACTGGATTGTCTGTCTGATCTTGATATGAGGGTTTGTGATTCGTCTTATTGCATTTTGATATGAACTTTTCAGTAGATATCCCTGGGAGGCCTGCTCTTTTCTGAACGGAAATGGAGGAGCAGAGAATCTTGGAAAGAGGGAAGGCCACAGAGGTCTGGAGGTATTGCATGCATGAAGAATAAATAAAAAGAAACAAAAATAAATAAATTTCAAAAACTTCTGGGCAACCAAGTTTTCCCTCATTTTTAAAAATGAAAAGGAAAGATAAATCTTTGTAGTAATTTCTCTAAGCCTCAAAGTAAACAACAAAAGGGAAAAATCTAATTATAGTGTCTTACCTTGGATTTAGACTATAATTAACTTTGCTGCTTATTCAAGTTGTGTGATATCACAATTTATTCCTTTTTAAAAGACTTATATTGAAGCCATATTTGTCTTTATGCCCCCCCATGTGTGTACATATGCCTATTTGTGGGAATGCGCATGTGAATGCAGTGCCCTGAAGGCCAGAGATGTTGGGTTCCCAGGGATTGGGGTTACAAATTGTTGGAAGTCACTAACATACATGGTAGGAGCTTAAGCCAGATTCCCTTCAAGAGAAGTGTATACCCTTAACTACCATTTCTTTTATCCAAAATATTCCCTTGAATTGTGTAGTAGTTTATAGGTTTACCAGGACTTTATCTACTGCCAATTCTAATGGAATTCCTGTGTCTGTACCCTATTTGGAGTATTAAAAGTCAATCTAGGGATTGAAAAGCTGGGTGAGGAGAGGCAGAGGCACTTGTTTTAGAAGCATGAGGCCATGAGTATGAATCCCTATAACTTATGGAAAGTGGGCAGAGTAGACTGTCAATGACGCCAGCCATTGTACAATGATACTGGGAGTCAAGACAATACAATTGCTAAAAGGTCATGGACCTGGTATCCTGGCATATTTAGCACAATGGAAAACAAAAAAAGTGAAAGACAGCCTACATCAAATAATGTTGAAAACAGGAAGCAAAACCTGAGATTGTCCTCTTATCTCTGTAATAGAACAGGATCCTCCCATACACAGATACAAAACCAAATACAATAAACACATATTCATAATTGTAACATAAAATATGCTTTTATGAGCATTTATTTTTTTATAAAATATATGTTTATAAGTATTCATCATCCACAAATAAAATTCTTACAGGGGCTGGGTCTTCTGGAAGTTTATTTTCCTTTTTGAAGAAACTACCAATGAAGCACTACTTGAGCAGTGTAGTGAAAACCTATTAGACTTACAATGATAAGCGTGGATTTGAGATCTGAATACCTGAGATGGTATGCTATCTTCTTCTCTTCATATAGATCTCAGGAATCCATTTCTAGTCATTTGGCATGGAGTCTCACAGCAGCACTGTATTCTGCATTATGGTGTTGGTTACACAAATATATGCATTTGTCAATAATATCAAATTACACAAATGAAATGGATATAATTTATTTTTATGAATTAGACTATAAGGCTCATTGGGCTATATACATATATTGCTCCAAACTCAACTTCTGTAGTTTGGAATCATTGCAGAATATTTTTTCCTTAATGCCATCTAATCCTAGTCACTCAAATGAACTTGTACACATTTTCTATTTAAGCATATCTTTTCTTCATTTGAGTACTTTCTATTTAATTTCATATGTTACTTCCACCCCCAAAGTTTTTTTACTTTACTTAAATTTTGACAATTTCCTGTATGAATACTAACATTTAACATTATTTCCATCCTTCTCTGTCTTCATCCAAAACCTGAGACCTGCTTCAGAGTCTCAACTTCTTTTCCTTCATTGTTGTTACACATACACATATGTTTGTGCACACACACATACACATACTTGCATTCCTTTAGTGTTCTTTATATTTGTATTTGTTTAGAACTGGCTTCTTGGAATTGAATAACTTATCAGGAGACTACTCCCTGAGAAGCAGATTTCTCCCTCTCTCAGCAATATTAAATTGCTTAAATGTCTTCACTTATGAGTAGGACCTTCTGAGATTTTCTCCTTGCTGATTGGTATATCAATTGGTGTGCAATTATGCGATTTTGTTTAGGCATATATATTGTTGGGATTTCCTGTCTATTCTGACACTTGTCCACTGGTTCTTACGGTCTTTCCATCCCCTCTTCTGTGGTATTCTCTGACTCTGAGTTGTAGGGGTTATGTTGTAGGTGTAAGCACAGGCAGGGTGAACATGATCAGTTTTTCTTTGCATTTTGACCAGCTGTTGGCAATAGTCTCCATCAGCTTAAAAAAAATGTTTTGACCCCTGTGTAGAACTACGTTTATCTGTGGGATTAAGGATAAGTATTAAAAATTCAATTAGAGATTAACTGGATTGGGAAAGTGAAAGTAGATTATGGAATCTGTTCTATGGCCTCACCAGTTATAGGCAGTTTGTTAGATTTATCCCCCCAGTCATAAATTTTCTCATATAGATCAGGGCTTAAGTTCAAGAAGAAAGCTGTCTACTATCTTCAATGTTCAAGTGTTATTGTTACACCACTGGGGATACATCGCTATGCTGGAACAAATGATTTTCATTTGTAGGCAATATGGCTTTGTCTAATGATTGATTGTCTCTATTGGCAGCTTGCATATCAACTTCAGATACTAGGAGAGCTAGTTCTCAGGAAGGTGACTTGCACGTCAGTTCGAACTGACAACTTCCAGGTTGTGCATCCAAAATGTGTGCTGTTTTCAGAAATAAGATCTTATCTTCAAGTTCTGAAAGGCAACCAAGGGTAACAGGAGTAGCCTATCCTAGGTTGGGAGTCTCTTTCACTCTCTGACCAAAAGAGATTTCCCATGGAAAGTAGAAGGTGGGTTTTTTTTTTTTGACTGTTGTTGTTGATTATGCTTGTGGTTTTTGTGGGGATTATGATCACCTAAAGCTGCTTAGTTCATTCATATGTGAGTGTCTGTATAGACACATATGCATATCCATGCTTGCAAATACACTGTTTATAGTTTTAATTAATCAGAATGTGTCATGATGACTTTTTCAAACATCCTTATTGTTATTCATCATTCCTCTCTTTCCTTATGTATTGCTTTCCCTGTTTCCTTCCTAGTTACATACACCCCTTACCATTTTCCCACTCTTTAATTCCTTCATAATACAACCACTTTTTAGTTGTTTATTTCTCTTTCAGTTCTTTTTATAGACTAGATTTGAATCTTCTGCTGGATGTATGTCAGGCAGTTTTTCCTCTATTCTTTTAGCAGCTTCTTCACATGTTGTACATTTAGTTAAGTTTCATTTGTGAATTGTTCACTTTATTTCATTAGGCTCAGGAGTCCTATTCTTGCATCCCCTACATGTGTCTCTTTACAAAGTTTGTATTCACCTTTCTCTGACAGATTCAGAGTCCCAGATTTTTTTGAGGTTCTTAGCTGATTTGGAATAGACTTAGTACAAGAGATGCTGATTGAATCTCAACCATCTGTGTGTAGAAATCCAGTTTTCTAAGCATCTTTTGTTGAAAATACTGCTATTCTTCTAGGTACTTTTCTGTGTCCTTGTCCAAATTTGCGTGGGGTATATGTCATGGACAGAAAAATTAAAATAATTGCATTCCAAGTGCTGAAATGAGAGTTAAATGTGTTTGTAATTATGCAATAACATGGACACAGCATGACTTATACATTTTAGGATTCATGCTATCAGGCATACTATATGGAATATTTTGATCACTAATTTCAGTGTAAATTATTGGTTGTTCAAAGTATCTCTAATATGGGAATTAAAAGTATAGTATTAAAAATGTTAAGGAACGAGTTCTATGATCTTGAGGAAACATGGGACAACAAATTGTGATGATGGGCCCCTGTATTCCTAATACATGATGCAGCAATTTTCTAGAAAACTAAATTCTTGGAGAAAAAGGGAGATTTAAGGAAAGCTTCTTATGATTAATAATTTTACTTGAGTTATTTTGCTTGTTAATTTTAATTTTTGTACCCTGTATGAACCTAATGCTATATATCCATCTAAATATATATTATTCTTATAATTAATTTTAATTTAAATTTTCACATAATGTAATTAGATCATATTCAGTTTTTTAGAGAAAATATCCTAAGATTTTAGAAGCACTCATTATACATGAAATAGAAATGTATTTAGAGTGAGGCTAAAGTAACTAGTAAACCTTTAATAATATATTGTTAAGTTGTTTTTTTTTTAAACAGAATAACTATGACATGTCATCAAAGACCATTCAACTTGTTAGGAACTGAAATTTATTTATCATCATTTTGTAAGTATGAAATTAGGGTGAAATATAGATGTGTAGAAGTTGGAAACCTCCTATAAAGCTAGTTACATTAATGTATTTTTGATGTAAATATATATATATATATAATATATCATGTATAATATATATGATATGTGCCTGAAGAAGTCAATACCCTTATGATATTTGCAAGACATTCATTATATTTATGAGGGTTTTCCTTTATGACATTGTTTTGCTTTTAAATCTCTTTCAATTTATCACCCTAGTTTTGTTTATATCTGCATATTTACTGGAATGTTTTGTATAAATAACATGAGTTCAATCCAAAGTAAAACTAGAGAAGAATTAAATATGAAAACCAGATCATAGCTGTGAGATAAATTCACTTCTTCTGTATAATTTGAGGCTTTTAATATTTTAGAAGTATTTTTTACTTGTATATTGAACTCAAGAAAACCTCTTAATAAACATTGTTCGTGAAAAAAACAGAACATTCATCTTCAGACATGCACCTTTTCTAGACCCAGTTTGGGATAGTACTGCTTCTTTGAGAATTGCTGAAGTCTTTACAACTAGCTGGACTTATTTACATTCCAGATTGAGAGACTCAGAAATCTGTTTCAAAGAAAGCTAAAGCAAATTGTCAGACCTTGGGAAACTCTTAAAGCCTTTGTCACAAATATTGGCAGGATAACCCCATCATGTTATCCTTGTTTTAGAGTTGAGTCAGTGCTGTACAGAGGGCATTATATTTCCCCTTTGAACACAGAACTCACTAACAAACAAGACATGATATGTAGGATGTTTAGAGCTTTGATAGTCAGAGAAATCTAGACAATTGATAGGTACATATAATTTGAGCACAAACTTTTCATGTTGACAAGAAGTGTGGGTGTTCTGCTAAGCCCCAGATGATACTACATAAAGGAGGGGTAGTGTATCTTAAAGATGAATCAAGGTAGAAGTGGCAGAGAAGTGTTCATAGCTATGCCCAAATGAATGAAAACAATAGTTTAGAGTGATATATAAAATCTCAGAAACTGTCCATCAAAGCTCAAGGTTCTCACAGAAGAAATGTTTGAATTATGATCCTGTAATAAATGTAATTTGTTTTTTGTATGTGTGCTCAAAACCTTATAAAGAAACATACCCCACCATTTAAAATCTAATTGACAGTATTTTTTAACAGAATTGATGTTTAAAACTAAAGTGTTTTTGATTGTATAAAATGCAAATAAATCGATTAATTAGTCTGAAAATTTTAGCATATGTAGTGAGATGCCTCCAGATAATTGTCTTCATTATTGGAAAATAGTCCTTAAGGTCCTTATTAATGTGCTTCTTCAGCTGATTTGTTTTTACCTGCTTGCCAAGATTCTCTTTCTCTAAGGTCATTCCAAAAATCTATCCAGAAGAAGTGTAACAAACAAACAAAAATACAACCAAACCGATCACTGAGTTCCAATATATTGTGATCAGAGCAGTTCTTGTTAAATTCCAGTGTTTTTCAGAATAAAACTGGCCACATCTCGCACTATGTGAAAACTCAATTAGTTAATTAAATGTTTAAGCACATTTTTAAATAGAAATTGTATGAGAAAAAAATCAGGATCAATCTTCACAGTATTTGAATGAAATCATTTTAGATGTTAAAATACAGAATTACTGGTATATATTGTTCATCAACATTCAAATATTTGAGAATTTTTGAATATTGTATTTGAAGGTATGGAATAAAACAAGGATATATATCTCTGATTACCAAAGCCAGGGATGAAGATTCTGCTTTGCCAAGGTCTTATCTATAATAAAATCATTAATCGAATCATTGCATATGCTTATTTTTTTTCCTGCACGAAACCAACATTTAGCCAATTCCAACCACACATACACAGTCTGAAACAATAAAACTGTGGTTACGATGTAACACTTTAAACAATTGAATACAATTATGTTGCAGTGTATGATAGACAAAATTGCCTACTCACATTCTTCAAAGAAACACCTGCATTTGCTTAGTCTTCATTAGTATAATTTCTTTTTGAAATTTTGCATCAAGATTTCTAAGTTTTTTTCCTTAAGTAGTTAGTTATGCTTACCACACATATTTTTCAAAATATGATGAGAGAAGAAAATGGGTGCAAGTGGCTCAGAAGGGAAATAATTATAGGAAACTCATGTGAACATCAAACAGGAGGGAACGAGTAGAAAATATAAAGTGAATCAAAAGTTAATGCTAAGAAACTTACCAGTACAAAACTGTGAGTTATAGTTCTGCAAGAAACCTCCAGGTAGATAGGAGAAAACATGCCTTGCTTACAGCCAAGCAGAGGACGCTGTGCAGGATGTTTTTCTGGGATTCCTGTCCCTCAGTGGCACTCTTACAAGCATTTTTTTTTCATCATCAGAACATTTAATGTCACTGAGTGAATTCTGATGGAATCTGTGAAAAGGTGTGAATAAAAGCATCTGAGAAACTGGGATACTAGTACAGAAGACTAAGCATCACAAACGACGCTCCTCAAGCCATGTTCCTGAGGATGACCACAGAAGTATGCTTAGAGAACAAGAGAAAAATTTCAGTTGTACCTGTTAAAATTTGCTGCCCTATACTCCACATCTGGTCTCCATTCATGTTCTCATATTCCAAATGTTCTTCTTTCCTTTCTGGGGCTGTGACAGAACATTCTGACCAGAAGAGACTAATGGTGGAAAATATTTGAATTGCAGGTCTCTGACAGAAGGGAAGAAAATTGGAAGAGAAACTATGGATTATACTGCGTGCTTCCCCACTCTCTGGCTTTTGCTTAGTTTTCTTATGTTGAGGGCCACAAATTCAGGGAATAGTGACAAACATAATTTG
The DNA here is from genome assembly GCA_902806775.1 of Microtus agrestis. Classification (NCBI taxonomy): domain Eukaryota; kingdom Metazoa; phylum Chordata; class Mammalia; order Rodentia; family Cricetidae; genus Microtus; species Microtus agrestis. The sequence goes on along the minus strand of CADCXT010005003.1, from coordinate 817,082 downwards.
CTGAGTTTCCTACATTGATTAACAATCCAAGCAATCCATAGACATATCCAAAGACCAAATAAATCTGGGAAATCCCTCAAAGGAGGCATGACTCTAAGTTATGTGTCTTGAACTGAAAGTTAAGGCTTTGCTAAGACACCAGGTAATCCATTTTCCAACTTTGCTATTTTCATTTCACTCTTGTTGTTGTTGGTGGTAGTGTTGGTGGTGGTGGTGGTAGGGGTGGTGGTTTTGTTGTTGTTGTTTTGTTATCAGATTTCTTAAGTGGTCATAGGAAATTGCAAGACAAAGGAAAATTTAGATAGATGACCCTTCTTCTATTTCACTGTTTAAATAAAAGAAAGACAAATATAGGGAAATGAATGCAAATGGAGATCACTATGCTGACCAAAATAAGCACAAAGGAGAAGATAATTATGGCAATTTTCCTCTGTATCAGACTCTAGCTTTAAAAACAAAACAGATATTTGCAAAAGAGATTGTTTGTAGATGAAGGAGGTTAATTGGAAAGAAAGAGAGGAAAAGAAAGGGTAATTAATGGGGACACTCAATGTGATTAAAGTAGATTACATATATGAATGAAAATATCTAAATAAAAACATTATTTGAATAATTAATCTCTATAAAAAGAAAAAAATAATTTTATGGTGACTAATCTCTGAAGTAAATCTTTCTAATCACTGTGACACCCTTTAAACTGATAGATATGAATTTGAGATCAATAAGTGCTTTGCTGAATAAAATAATACTGAATGTTGACAGATGTGGAAACCTGACGTGGAGACATGAAGACCGATGAACTTCCTCATAAATGAACAATAGAGCATCTTATAGACAATTATTGTTGCTGGTTAACTGTGTATTGTTGCTGGAGCTCCTTCAGCTCCTTCAGCCAATAGCCATTGAGATACCAGCCCATTGGGGGGTGGTCTCTCTCCCTATAAAAAAGCGGCCTCTTCCCTCTCCTCTCTCTCTTACTTCCTGCTCCACTCCCAACAACTAGACTCCCTTCCTGATTGTGCAGAGGGCTGTTGTCTGAGACGGTGATCTGTAAGTTTTTTCCCTTTTAAATAAATAACCATTCTATTAATCATAATTCCAAACTGGTGTGGGATTGTTTGTGACTTACGTCTTTGCCTTCAGTGTATTGCAATTTCACAGTCTTTATTATAGCTCAAAGGACAAAGATTAATTATCTCAAAGTCTAACTCATCCTGTTTCTACTGTGTTTATAGATAAAAAGTCAAGAAGCTTCTATGTCTCTCAACTGTTGTAGTTGTGAATGGGAACTGTCGACAATGCTCTTCCTCTAGAACAGGGGTTCTCAACCTATGGGTTGCAATCCTTGGCAAACTGTATCTTTAAAACTACTTTATAGTTCATAGTAGTGGCAAAGTTATCTACTTGCTTATTTGTAGATATGTATAACCAGCACTGCAGAAGTGTATGAATTTCTTACTTAAGCTGCATAATGTCATCCTAAGGATCTTAAGTTCAAATGAGTACTCAGCGTGTTTTTTTTTCTATAGGTCATCTTAGTTTTATTTGTCTTTTATTTTGGATTTGGTTTGTGAGTTTGTAAAAATGTTTTTAAGTAGTCTTAAATTGCTTTGAAGAAATATTTGTCACTCCAGCATTTCTGAATTTAGTATCAGTTAAAATTTAGCATCATTTCTTTGTAGCTTTATGACAGAACTAAATAGTTTAGAGTGTTAGTTGATCTTCCAAAGAATTAGAATTTGGTTATTAGAACCACACAATAGAGAAAAAGGTCAAATTCACAACTTCTTTGACTGTCTTCAGGGTACCCAGTGCTCTTTCCTGCCTCCCCAGGCAACTATAAGTATGCATACCCACCCAGAGGCAAACACACACAAACACACACACACATACAAATATTTGTCATAATAATAATAGTAAATATGATTTCATAAGATTATTACAATGTCACCAGTTTCTCCTAGATTTTGTTATGGAACATAAGTTTTGAAATATTACCCAATTGTCCTAGAGATTTTAAATGTTTCTTTTGAAATGTTCCCTTTAAACATATACCATACTATTGATGTGAGTCATTCATTATTTAAAAAAAAACAAAATATTTTATTATTTGACTCTATGATCATTTGTTTTCATTTCAATACTTTGAGATATGATTTTTATTAATCTTTCCTTATATGTATTTTGATATTTAGTCATTAATATTTTTCTAATACCTTGAGGTGGTTTCAATTTTATCCTTATTTTAATTGTAATAATTTCATTTTTCCATTTCTAGTTTTATTGCATATTTCTTTGATAGTACCAACACATCCCTCTTAAAAGTCTTCACTTGATCGATGTCCTAACCAGTGCCATTATGTGTATATTTACAACCTAACCAGTAAATCCTTCTCAATCCAATTTCAAAGAGCTATTTAATGCATATCTTGTTTTTTCTTTTACAGGTCTTCAGATGGTACCTGATGTCATGCACACCCCATTTGCACAGGTACAGTGGGGTTACTTTGTTGGTAGGCTCAAAATGCTTTTCAATAAAACTTGCCTAGAATTTTTGTAGAAAAAGACAAGATCTCCCAAGTAAATTGGGAGCATGGGGACCTTGGGAGAAAGTTGAGAGTAAGGGAGAGGCAGGGAGGGGAGCAGAGAAAAATGTAAAGCTCAACAAAAATCAATAAAAAAACAAAACAACAACAAAAAAGAAATTTTAGAAAACTTTTTTTCTACTTGAACTGTTTTTATAAAATCTCATCTCATGGCAAGAGATGTGTTTATTGATGGAAGATTCTGTCACATCCAGTTGCACAGTCATTCAGTCTCGAAGAAACACACAGTGGCTTAGATTAATTTTAAATTGTTTGGCCTATTAGCTCAAGCTTATTATTAACTAGTTCTTAAACTAACCCATAAGTCTTGTCTATGTTTAGTCACGTGTCTTGATACCTCTTCTTCTGCATCTTGTTGGTGACTTACTCACAGAATTCTCTTACTCTCATCATCCTGCCTATACCTCCTGTCTGGTTACTGGCCAGTCAGCATTTTATTAAACTAATGTGAGTGACAAATTTTTATAGGGTATAAGAGCATTATCCCACAGCAAAGTGACTTGGAGATTAAGTGTGTTTTCTACTCTTCTAGAAAATATGGGGTCTATTCCTTGTTGCCAAGTTGGATGGTTCTTAACCACTTATAATTCCCATTCCAGTAGATTCAATACCCTCTTTTAGATTTTGTGGGCATGCATACATAAAATGCAAATATACATACAGATAGATGCACTTAAAATTTATTAAAATAAATAAAACATAAGTCATATTACCTGTCACTTAGAAATACAAAGAGCTAACAAATATATATTTTATTTTCTATTAAATTATATTCTGCATAGGGACAATATCTGAAATATTTGATTACTTTGTTATAATTTTTTGATATCTTGTGGAAACAGAGGATATTCAATGTTTCCATCCAACATACCAAGAGGCACACTAATTTAAAGATTTGAGAATGAAATATAGACAATAGTACAAAATTATAAACTAAATTTATGTTTTATAATATGAGGGCAGTACTTCTCAGACATTTCGGAATGACTTGGTTTTGATTGCTGTGAATGTTATCTCTCAGTTTTTAGAAGATAAGCATCTTAGTGGATAAATGGTATGTATATGTGACTGGTGGCCTATTACTACACCTAGCAACCAAAATTTTCTACTATAGAGACTACAGGCAGAGGAAAAAAATGAAGAGACATATGCCCAATGTGAAAACAATCTATCAATTTAAATATAGGAGCCAACTAAGCATGAAAAAAATCAAGATGAAGAAAGCCATTTCCAAGTTAAAATGGATGACTTTGGAGACACCTTTAGCAAGCAGGTTCTCTTAATTTTTCTGCTGCTAAATCCAGGGGAAAGGATCTCATTTGGGATAGGGATAAATTCCTCTTGCTTTTCAGTGCTCACTAAACCTGAAGCTCTACATCTATCTATTTATGAGACCGACCCTCAGGGACCACAAGCAAAAGAACAAGGGAAAGTAATTTGTCACCTACTACACTGATCACCATGGACTATTGACTTCCTCATTATCTCTCCATGCAAGTTATCCACGTGCCCAAATGGATGCATTTGTCACAGAGCCCTGTGGGGAACACAGCAGTTGTTCTATTGGATTTTGAAATTTCTCATGCCCTTAATTACACTTAAAACAATCTACAGTTATTAATCTTCCTCCTTTCCTGAAGGCTCTACCTAGTGTGAGATTGTGCTTGCTTTGAGAAGCTAACGCTTTATAGAGGACAAAGAAATGTGTACCATTTTCTAATCAAGACAAGGAGTCACAGTCTACCTAAAAGAGGAAGAAGGCAAAAGTCCATATAAAATAAATACTCTCAACCACTTTTCTCTCTCTTTATCCTAAGGTTTTTGTAATTATTATAATCATAAATATTGTATAGTTCATTTTAATATTTCACACTAATAAAGCAAACAGTGGGTGCAAATTGATTTATTCATTAGATCTCTTTTTTTTCTTTGAGAGATGGTCTCAGTATGTAGTTTGTGTTGTCCTGTAACTGAGTGTATATACCATAATATCCTTGAACCCATGAAGATCTATTTGGATCTGCTTTCCAGGTACTGGGATTAAAGACATGCTTCTCCACACCAAGCATGATCAATTTGTTCTTATGATTACTCTTTTGCACAATCTTAACATTTAGAAGAAATTATAAGCTCATTGAAAGATTGGGTTTAGCCATATTTGGTTGCCCTGAATATACTGGCCTTTGCTTACTTCAATCTCTAGTTTCCAAGGATAACAGAGAGTGGAGTGTGTAAGAGAGAAGAAACAGGACTATGAGGCTATGGTCGATTTAAACTGCTTTATTTGTTATATTGAACCAACCATGTACACAGATAATTAAGTATCACAGCTTCTTTGAAATCTAGAAGTGTGTAATAATATACAAGCATAGAAAACTTGTAATATCGTGTTCATATAACAAGTCTATCCATATAACTGGTTGTAGTTAGACATTCTAAGAGTTCATAATGTCATATAAAAAAGTAGATAAATATAAAAAGGTTGAATACATAATTATAAATTAAATATAGAAGCTGAGAAAAAAATTAGGTTGGTAAAAATCCATTCAACTTAATGGTGCAAAGAAACATGTTGGTAAATAATCCTAATTCCAAGATATAAACTGACTCTTTAGATTCTTTGTGAGGGCCAAGATTTTTGAGTGGGTAAAATACATGCTCATAAGCCTGAAAACCTGGGTTCTATTTGGATATGCATAAGGTAACAGGAGAAAACATACTTTACCACCCTCTCCTCTTCCTCACTAATAGTCAAGGCTTAGACCATATCCTGTAGAACACAATAAAATACTCTGTAGGAAACTAATCCTCTCAAGAAAGCAAATCATTGTCTCCCTTGATATTGGCCATTGACATCTTCAGAACTATAAGAAACCTAGGGTGTTTGTTTTCTGCCATATAGTTCATAGTATTTTGTAATAACATCCTGAAAAAATGGGCGCTGGAAAACAAATATAATGAATATAAGGGATATATTGCCCCTCACTCATCATGTCTTAATGTTTCATATTCATCTTCAGTGTGTCATGCTTATATACAGAAAGCTTTGTGGCAGTAAAATGGTTAATGATAATATTAAAGATATCTTTAAAACTTGTAAAAAAACTACATTTAAAGAAGGACAGAAACTGGGGAGATAGTACAATGGATAAAGGCACTACTCACTCAGGGCTAGTGACCCAACTATGATCAATGAAACACACAAGAGTTCAAATATTGTGGACAGAAAGATGAGTTGGTGTGTAAAGGCAACTCCATCAAACTTAAAACCCTAAGTTTGATCCCAGAAATGCACATAATAGAAGTAGAACGACTCATGCAAGTTGTCTTCTGGCTTCTACACATATGTCATGGTACATACATGTGTACACAAACACACACAGAGTCACACATACACAAATTTAAAATAAAATTAAAAATTGCATAGTATAGTTGTGACACTCCTATAATTAGATGGAATGTGGAGAGAGGATAATTGCATCCATATAACTAGCATACAGTGTACAGTGAACATCACAGAAATCAGAAAAAATTCCTCTTCAATACAGTAGAAGGCAGAACAGATATGCAAATGTTGTCCTCTGACCAACAAACACCCAATATCCTTTATGTACCCACACTCACACATATCAAATATTCTTTTTAAAAAAATAAAAAGAAATATAAAGAAGGGAATTTTAATAATAGGATTTGAACACTCCTAAACAGAACTAGAAATTTTAAAAATAAATTTGATAATAAAATATTACTAGCTATTTCATGTAGTTATATAAATTTTAAAATTTTTAAAAGAAAAACATTTTATAACTCATTCAAATATATTCAATTACATATTTTAATGGAATTTATATTATTTGCATTAAAAACGTAATTGTCAATGACTAGTTAAATAGATGTCAGTGCAAATGTAGTAGGAACAGTTATGCAAAAATATGCAGAAATATGCAATTAACAATCATGTTTATTCATAGTTCGTGCATTCACTAAATGCTCACTTTTCATTTCTAGGATTACAAAATGTATTAATTGTCAAAGGTTATGTAGAAATAAACTTTCATGTAAATGATTATAAGAAATGCAAATCTATAAGTAGCAGTAATTGATATCACCTCCAAGAGTGTGAACCAGTTTTAAGACTGATGCTAAACCTGCTTTCCTAGTTTTCTTTGAGGATAGAAGATGTGTTCTCATTAAAAACTTGGTTAGAATATTAGTTACAAAAGATGAACATATGTTATTGAAGAAAGGAAACACAATAATGTAGTATTAGGACTTAAAAGAGATGACTTAGTGATAAGAATGTTCCCTATTCTTCCAGAGCCTTTGATTTTATTGACAGTGTCTAAGAAGCCTTGTTGGGCAGGTCATGACTGCCTCCAATCCCAGCTCCAGGAAATCTTCTGTCCTCTTTTTTTTTTTTATTGAATCTACTTTTTAAAATTGATTTTTCTTGAGCTCTACATTTATCTCTGTTCCCCTCCCCGCCTCTTCCCTTCTCCCTTTAACCCTACCCCAAGGTCCTCTTGCACTACATTTACTCAGGAGATCTTGTCTTTTTCTACATCCAATGTAAATTAGATCTGTGAAAGTCTTTCTTAGTGTCCTCACTGTTGTTTAAATTCTCTGGAATTGTGGCTTGTAGGCTGGTTTTCTTTTCTTTATGTTTAAAAACCACTTATGAGTAAATACATGTGATAATTGTCTTTCTGTGTCTGTGTTACCTCACTCAAACTAATGTTTTCTAGCTCCATCCATTGGCCTGCAAAATTGAAGATGTTGTTATTTTTTCTGCTGTGTAGTACTCCATTGTTCTGCCCTCTTACACTTCCTATGGGCAACTGCACTCATGTGGACACACACATGCACGCACACACACAAATGCATGTCCACGACACACATGCACATGAATGCACATAAACAAAGACACAAATTCACAATTAAATTGAAAAAAAATGTTTAGAAAGTGTATACAAATGATTATATGTACATACATGTATTGCCAAATATTTTCTACAAATAAGTTTTTAGACAATATTTTACTTATTTTAAAATTCTTCAAGTTTGTTTTTATTTTGTGAGTCTTTGTGATTTTCTACTCATATGTTTGTGTACCAGGTCAGTGCAGTTCCTACCGAGGCCAGATCAGAGCATGTGATAGCTGAGACTAGAATTACAGATAATTGTGAGTTGTTATGTTGGTTCTGGGAATGGAATATAACCTCATGATTAAACATAATATTAAGATGCCTTCATATGTAAGTTTTAACAAGGAAAATAGTGTTATTTCATAACAATCATTATTAAAGATTTAGTAGAAAATTTTTAGATAGAATTAACACTGTTCTCCAACATTGAATTAAGTTCTAGTACTCAAATAAGTTTTTCCACAATTAGATTTCTCAGATCCAGAGGTTCAAAACCCTTGGTGAGAATTGTTTTTAAAAAGCATGAAATTTAAACATGAGTTCCTTTATAGAGAAATTCACAAAGTGACTGATTAATCATGTGACCCACTACCTCTAAGGGTGGTGGTTTGTTTGAATGTTCTCCAGGTGCTTTGCCTAATTTTCCTATGTAGTACTTATAAATGTATCCTGTGCAACAGTGCCCAGTTAGTGCTATGCAAGTGCCAAAGCTAAGTATTAGCATAAAACTTTTGTAGTCATAATGGCATATTTGACATGGATTCTAAGTAATCACCGTTTCAAATTATATTTATTTTTTAACTTATAAACTCATACATTGACATTAAATAACTTAATAAAATGTTGTCTTCCTTCTCCGTATATTTATTCATACCCATTTGCATTGTCTTCTTTAGGTAAACGATCACTCGACAAATTAGAGTTTGAAAATTATGGTCCGGTTCCTTAATAAAATTTAAAATTAGGCTGGAAATTGGGGGCATTTTTGTATTTTCCCACATATCTTTTCAAGCACAGGTTTATATTACTAAGTTTGTAAATACTAATATTTGTATATTCTATTATAATCGTGAAATTGACTACCTGTTTTATTACTTACATTATTGCAACTGTGGAAGCAAGAAATTCCTTCAGTTGATTATAATGAATCATTTATGAGGCTCTGTGCCTTCAGAACTGTTTGTGTGAGGATGGAATTAATACATCCTTACTTTTTAGTGTAGTAAATTACACTATTTTATTCTTAAGATTTCTGGAATACATCTGGACTCAGGCACGAAAAATATTGTGTTGTGCTTGGAGGATACTATTTGAAAATAGCACATAGGAATTCAATGACCTTTTTTCACTTACCCTTGAATCTCTTATCCCTGTCCTTCTTGACATGCTCTTCATTTCTGCTGCCGTCTGTTTCCTTTGCTTATCCCACTATTGACCTAAGATTGTGACTTTGCAATATGTTTTACTGATATCGTGTAGGATCTTTATGAAATCAAACAAGAATAACTGATGATCTATTTTTATCACAAATGTACCAATGTAAGTTTTGATAGAGATTAGTTATTGATATCTCTTTATCTGTGTGCTGTGTTTCTTTTAAAATAATTTCTAAGCATGTTATCTTTATGTTCTTCTTAGATAAAAACTAAGGAAAGAAGCAGCTGTCATTGTTAAAACCAAATTAAAGATGACAGCCCATTTGTATTCTTGACAATGTTTACAATAATGCTATAAAATGACAAAAGTATTGAAGAAAAATATTAAATTTCTTATTATAAATCTGTTACAGACTTTAGGTTTTTAGAAAACAAAATATCACGTTGTCAGTTTAGGAGATTAATAAAATTATTTTGTACTTCATTGTGATGTGTACTTTGATAATAACTGAAGTCACTAGTGCGATTTGGCATCGACTAGTAAAAAATGATGGACCAAATTAAGACAACACAGACAATAATAGGTATTATATGAAGAGAAGCATTTACTTTCTACCCATTACATGGTGGAGGGATATGTACACCTGAAATCATAAAATGTGGATAGGAAATGAACCAAAATGGCCATTCTTAAAGCATCATTCCTTTACAACTATCATTACCTCGCATAAATATGGTCCTGAAAATTTTGTAGCATCTTTTTTTATTGCAGCTATAATGCCTAAGTGCTCTGATGAATAAACATCTTTGGATAACTATGGTGTCTCAGAGACATAGCTTCTGCTGTCAGTGTTATGACAGCAGTACAGAGTTACTCTCAGAAACAGAAAACTAACTAAAACACAACACTGATAATGTTATGTTTAATTCATGGTAATTTGATGTTTGTACATTTTATGATTGGAGTAAAATAGCTGCTGTGAGATAGTACATTTGATTCATTTTATGGCAAATCTTTATTATCAGGTCTGTAAAAGCATCAAATAATTACAACATACAATTTAGTTACGACATATTACAACAAATATCTTCTAAATTGAAGTGTTAGCTTGAATAATTTCAGGAAAACAGTAACAAAAACCTCACCAGTTTATTTCAGAATACACCACAGGATGAGCAACACTCTGATAACACACCAGAAAAGATTTTTCCAGAAGTCTAGTAAATATTGGGAGGTGCAGATTCATCCCACTTCTGTAGTCTTCTTTCTGCATCTTGCCAGTCTTATGCTGTTGGCATCATAATTGGTTTCATAAGTACAAAGGAATATTGAAATGTAAAATACTTACATATAACATTTATTATAAAACAATTCAGTTATTCTTATTGTGTTCTTATGTGTGAGTACTTACCTCAAAGTTTAGTAGTGGAAAGATAGTTCAAGTGATATGGAATGCAGTATTTCAAACTCTAACTGTACAGAGTAAATAAAAAAAAAGAAATTAAGGAAACACCCTTCTTAAAACTCAAAATCCAGTATCATTAACAAGCAAATAATACTTAATCTTTTAGAATCAAATACAATTTAAAAAATTAAAATTTCTTATCTACCAAAAGTTATCATTTTATTATATAGTTACTATGTCACCTTCATTATGTTTTTTCACACGACCGTTATATGTCTTGAGTCCAAGATTTTCTTTACTTTTTCATCAACAAGAGGACCTTCAGAGTGTTCTATGAATAATTATGGAGAGAAGAAAACGAGATTTTGTATGTAAGTTTTCAAAAACCTACTGAAAGTTGGAAGGCCAGCTGTATACTTTTCTCATAGCCATTTTCTTTTGAGGTGGTCTAGGTGAAAAATAACTATGAGGAACTTTTAAGTGGAGAAAAATGAGAAGTTGAGTAACTGGGGAGCAAAATGTACGTACTCAAGAGGAGAGAGAGAGAGAGAGAGAGAGAGAGAGAGAGAGAGAGAGAGAGAGAGAGAGAGAGAGAGAAACTGTGTGTTTAATCTTAATTGAAAGATTAATCAATGTTAAGGTGATAAAATTAGTTGTTTTGCAGGCAACAGACTTCCAATAGATTTTATTAAAGAAGGATTCTTAAAGATTTTTTTTTTTTTTTTTTTTTTTTTTTATTTTTTTTTTTATTTTTTTTTTTTTTTTTTTCTTTTCCTCCTCCCCCCTAGTTGTGGTTTTTTATTTTTCCTTTTTTTTTTTTTTTAATTATTTTTTTTTCTTTGTTTTCTATATATGTTTCAAAACAAATTTCTATGATTTCTTAGACCATTTTTCAGTGATCAAATATGTTATACTTGCTATCAAAATATATTTGGAAAAGCTATCATCATGATTTTCATGTTTTCCTTCTAAATTGTTTAGTAAAATGCATTGGAAAAATAAATATTGAGAAGATATAAAGTAAAAATGCTGATAAATACATAGAAACTACCATGTTAGCACTAATTATTGCAAGCAAAATCAACTAAACAATAATTATTGTATATGCAGAAATAATATTGTTGAGTATACTAGAAACCATACTCACATATTCAAACGTCAATACACAGTTGGAAATATAAATTATATAAAACCAAGTTTTATATTTCCAGATTGTAGTGTTACTGGTTTTTATCACTGATTGACAAAAAGAGAAAATAAGCATTATTCTTACAATGACCTGAGTCACATTTTTGAGAGTGACAAGCAAAGGAAATATTAAGTATCTGAGAAAATTGAGAAAGAGATGGTTATTTTATGAATATTATATATTTTTTAGGATGAATAAGAATAAGCTATAGTTAGGAAGTATTGCAGAATATTAGAAATTCAGATGAGATGTAGAAGGAAATTATATAGGAATAAATGCCCATGTGAGTTAGTTGCAATAATGTACATTCACTTCAAAATATTTATTTATTTTATAAACTAGGACCTTTATTTTTAATTCAATGTGTAAAATCTAATATCTATCAAAAGTTAAATATGATATCAGAATTCCAGTCAGTGAGTACATATGTAAAGAGAAGTATTGTTAGTATGTAAGAATTTAGGGCAGATCCAAATTCACTAGTGATGATAGGTAGAGCTGAGTCTTATCTTGATATGTTTAATAGTATGAATTCAGTCAGACTAAATAGTAATCCAAATGCTTGCATTAATTTTTGTGATGAAAGGAAGGGAAATAACTAGAAAAAATAATCTGATTTTATATAATGAATTCACTATTGTCTTCAGGAAAAATTTGGTTGCAAAGGCAAGTGTAATCATAGGAATAATGACAGAAAAAGAACAATTTTGCTGATATTGCTATTTTGAGTCATTCAAAATGTAAGAGTCTCATACCTTTGTCCCTGGTTATGAGGGAGTGAGAGTAGAGGATTAATACAATTCTGAGCCAAGTCTAGGGTATATAGTGAGTTCTAGACCAACCTGTGCTATAGATTAAGCCTGCTTGAGAGAACAACCAAACAAACAGAAAGCATCATCATAAATAAAACACCATGGAAAGAAATAGATGGGACCTACAGAAAGGAACTTTGAAGCTGACATGGTTGAAATTTTCCTAGTACAGTGTTGATATATTTGTAGTGTGGCCATATTCATTATAGAATAAAAATAGAATAATAATAAAACAACATTGAGGGCTGAGTTAGTGAATAAAGATCACGTGTTACTGGAAATATTGTACCTATAGGGTAAAATTATTTGTATTATACAAAACATGAAAAAAATATTATGACACAATTCATGATAGAAACACTCCTGAATTAGCTGATAAATAGATGATCAATATAATTATAAAGTCTTCTGAGTTTAAATGTCATATAGTATTTCCTATATTAAAAAAAGAAAATTATGTATATGGTAATAATCTGTTAACAATGTAACAAATTAGAAAGGATTATGTCATTTGAAACAGTGATAGCCACTGGCTGGAAGCAGCAGATGGAATCTGAAACACTTATGGACACCATTTGTCTATGAATCAGACTCTTGTCTCTTAAAAATCTTCCATTAAAATTGTTTCCATAGTAGAAATTTTATCTTATAGTAATAGTATTCAGAATAATATACATTAATGATAATAGTGAAATGAATAGTTAATAATATATGGAAAATGAAGAGTAATAATAAAATTAATTCAGTTAAAATATTATCCTTAAAATCCAACATTATGACTACTGGCCTAAATCTGTTAATATACATTATCACAATTATTCTGTACAATACAATTGTTTTGCCTTCATATATGAATGATACTCATATTTTCTGGCCTATAATTTGAAAGCACAGGTATTTATTTTTCCTTTTCTCTAGAATTTGTGAGTATGGTATTGATATTATTCATATAGCACGCTCAAAAACAGAAAAAATTAGAACAACTACACTGGCTAAAATCTCAACCTCATATCATATTTACATGATTGACTCTATAATTGAAAAAATAGCAGCAGAATATACTTGTCAAAGAAGATGAATGTAAGATATGAGTGAAGTCTTTACTTAGTTCCATTCTATTCAGAAGTGATGATAATTTTTTATATTTTTCCAGTAGGTAAGAACAAATTAAAGTTAAATCCTGCTAAATATGAAAACATGTTACCTCATCTTCTTTCTCAGTCTAACTGTAATAAATGATCTAATAGCCAAGGATGAAATATAATTAGAATACAAATGAAGTTCCATGAAGTAATTGCTCTGTCTTTATTTTAATTTTACATGGATTGATAACTATGACACTGGAAATCGTAATGAAGTTCAATTTATTGAAATAGAACCCACTCATGAGGTTCTTTGAGAAATATTTTTTACCTCTTATAAACCTTAATTTTTATGAAAGCTGAGTGATAAAATTGCTTTAGTTAACTATTTTATTTTTCTTGATGTAAATAAATTGGTTATTTTTCATCTTTCTGTGTGCTAAAATGAATATTTATTACTAATAAATTAGTTGATCTTCAAGATAGAAAATTTTATTATTTTCATAAATTACACATGCTTGGTTTAAATGTTTGAACAACATTTTGTGTTTCTGATCTTGTTTATATTTTCCTTTTTACTTTGTCGCTAACCCATTGTTTAAAGTTTCTTTTTTATTAACTTAATTAATTTATTATACAGGCACAATCATAGTTTTCTCTCCCTCTCTCCTGTACTTCCATTCTCCCCTCCTCACCTCCACTAATCTTGTTTCCACTCCTACTTTCTCTTCAGAAAAGGGAAGGCCTCCTATGTATATCGGTCAGTCATGAATATCAAGCTGTAGAAAGACTAGACATCTCCTCTTCTACTAAGACTGGATTTGGAAAGGGTCCCAACAGCAGGTAACAGAGTCAGAGACGGCCCATGCTCCCACTGTTAGGAATCCCACTAGAAGACCAAGCTACACAATTGTAACCATCCACTTCAGTTACTCACAACTGCTCCCACTAGAATAAGATAATGTAGTTCCAGATATTAATCTTCAAACATGATTATTCATCACTTCTAAATTCTAAATTTTATTCCATTAATCCAAGTTAAAAATAAATAAATGAGTTATATATGGTTATAAATGATATATATGTGTGTGTGTGTGTATGTGTGTATCATTCACATATATATGCATGAGACATAGATTTTTGAAAATTAAAAGCCTAAATGTATTAATATTTTATTCAATCTTAACAACAGTTAAATAAAACATAATCAATCTGTACAACATGAGAACTATGTTTAAATAAATTAGTTTGCCTGTGATCACATAAAAAGGTGAACTTCAAAGTCAAAATCAATTCAGATTTTGAGTGTGTATAATTAAATGCAATTTATCCCAATGACTAAGCTATTGATAGGAGATAGAAAACAGCTGTGTGGGCAGCTATAGTAGGGTACAGAATCAGAAAAATATCTCTCATCATTAAGTCACACTTTTGTGTTCATGTTTCTTTGTATTGCTCATTTTCATTTAACCAACAATTTTTGGTGCGATAGAATTATTTTCATATTGAGTACATTTTTCATGTGAATGATACTATTTTAATGTTCAGTGTCTGTGTGCAATTGATTCAGAACTGAAGTCAGGAAACACAACTGAGTAGTGTTAAGTAGATACTGAAGAGAACCAGATACATTCAAAATGATTATGGATGGGCATTACATTATTTTTAGTCAAAACAGATTTTACTCTTCAGGTATATATATAACAATTTTTTTCCTTCTGGTAATGATGTCCCCAGTGTCTCTAGGATAGAAGTGTATCAGAATCAGATGCATGGTCTAATTTTACTTTTCACAATCATACTGGTTCCTCATCAATATCTTTACTTTTTCAGAACATACTTACATACAGTAAAGTAAGATTTTCAAATTACATTTTGAAGGAGACACTTCTTTGTACATGATACTCTGTTTCTCTCTCAGAAACCTCAGCCATAGACCCTCAAGAGTTCAGTTATTCACTGTCAACACAAAAGATTTTAGATAATTTTTGACATAGGCTTGGAATCTGAATCACTGACTTCATGAATTTCAATCCTATTTCTTTTACACAGAGAGGATGAATATCTACTCTCATTATGTGATTTGGCTTAATCAAACTTTCTAAGTTATTACATATCTGACTGCCTAGAACTTTAGAATTTCAAAATATTTAATGCCCATTTTCTGCATATCTTCTTTAATACATCCAAATGTATATGTGAAACTTTCTATCCAAAATAAGGTACTATAATCTTTAATACTCTTGTATTAGAAAACCTATACAAGAAATTCTGACTCAAAATATACTTCTCTTTAAAATTCTATTCCTTCATAATCTCTTCCATTTCTAAAATCAGGTTCACTAGATATACAAAAGCTTCAGGACTGTGTGTTTCTCATGTTTTAGTGTCATGGAAGTCTCAGTATTGGCACTGAAAATTTTCATAGAATGGGATAAGAAATATCCTTTACAGCAATAGTAGCATTTAAATTGTATTCATCTACAGTAGTTGTTGTATGGTTAAATAGAAAAGATAAAAAAATAATGTGTGCAATGACTATTTATTGTAGTGCTTAATTTGGGGGATGAAAAATATATAAGGAAATAACTTTATATCTATGTCATTTTGCCCACACTCTTTGACAGCTGCATCAGAGTTACATGTAGTGCAGTATACAGAGCAGTAGTATACCACACAGGCATATAGCAACACTTTTCACACAATGATCTGACTAGACCTTCATTCTTTAGTACTGCACAGTTCATAGTGGATATTTACCTCATTTATCACAGCATGTGCAAATGATAATCTTAGAAGGCAAATTTGGGTAGAAAATTGACCTGTATACAATATATATAGAAGGTATATAGTTTTCATGTCATTTAAAAGATATCTAGAATTCAGCCTTTCCATTTTTTATTGTTTTTATTTTAAGTGCCTTGTGAAGAATTCTGCTTTGTCAGTTTTAATAAGACTCTGAAAATATACTTCAACTACCCATGCCAATTAAAAGTAAACTAAATACATATTCCTATACTAACATTAAAATATATCAGCATAGTGAGTACCAAACATTCCATTTGTATTTTTCTGTGGTCCTCTCTATTAGGATTCGACAACAGAATTCTTCTTGAATATGGAACATGCATAGGTTGTACAAAATCTTACCTGTCCATTCCATTGACTGACTTAGCTGTTTGATAAGGGTTTGACAGTTAACTGCTGCCCAGATTGCAAATGCCCAGCATCAATTCAGTATCTTTTAAATGATTTTCTCCTTTGGGAGAATGCCTCATTCCTTTAGGAGGGATAAGATAAAAAAGATTAAAATGGTTAAATAAATATAAAAACAAGCAAGAACTTAAAAAAACTGTAAAATACCAAGTTGATTCATCCTTAAGCAAAACAAAAGATTTTATATAGAGAAAATATCTCAGGAAAAAAATCTTGGAAACCAAGCTGAATCAGAAACAAACTTGATGCTGTCTGACTTGTCTTGGTTACCATCCAAATTACCATGGACACTGATTACATCACTGCTTAAGTAAAATTTAATACTTCCAAAGCAAACATTACTAGTTGAAAATTAGGCATTGATATTTTGTCATATATTCTGCATTTGAAAATGAAGTGCTATGCTGTTTTGATAATAAACATGCAATTTTAAAGAAATGTTTTGTTTAAAAATTTATAAATAAAATGAATAGAAAGGCCATATACATGTGAAAGGGTTTAGTGAGGGAATTGAGTGAATTTGAGATAACTGGACACTGGACATGCGGGCTGATTTCAGTCTGTTGCTAAGCGACAAATGTGTGCCCACAGAGATGCCTTCTATTAACCACCCTTTTGACCAAAACTCCCCTTCAGAATGGTAGGGTGAGTGACTAGACTCTATGAACAGTGCATTACATGGCTGGTGGTACAAATGAGAGAAAGATATGGGCTGAGAAAAACTGAAAATCCACTTCGCCTGTGTCACATGATTTCCCCTCCTATACAGTGACTGGAAAATCTTTAACACAATCTCAAGTACATTGTAAGTTGGGCTTTTACAAAAGGTGTGGCATATTTCCTTAAATATTATTGAATTTAAAAAAGGAAATGCACCAATTATAATAAACTAATAGACTTCATCTACAAAGTGAAGTTATCATGTTTGCAAATTATTAATCATTTTTATTCCCTTCCCATTTGTAACATGAAAGGGCCTGCTTGTTGGGGGTTTCTGTCCTGCCCGATTCCCACAGCTGTTTAGCCCTGAAGAAAATCTCACATAAGTTATAAGCTGATTGACCCATTAGCTCAAGCTTCTTATTAGCTCTTATGACTTATATTAACCCATTATTCTGATCCATTTTTACCATATGGCTCGGTACCTTTTTCAGCTGGCAGGTCACATCCTACTTCCTTGGTGGTCTGCACAGGACTAGGAGGAATCAACTTCTTCCTTCCCAGAATTCTTCTTTTCTCATTGTATCATTTCTATTTCCTGTCTGGTTTTCCCTCCTATACTTCCTGCCTGGCCAATCACTGTTTACTTAAAACATGATTGACAAAATACAGACAATTCTCCCATACCACACATTAAATCTTGGTCTAGTTGTTTTTATACAGCATTGTTTACAGACATCAAGGAAGTGACATAGAGAAATCATTCCATAAATTGAGAACTATATTAATAAAATGTTAGGAAAACCTCAACCAATAAGGGATTAACTTAAAAGAATGAAACAAACTCTCCCCAAACAAATATGTTTCACAAAAATGAAAAGGACTCTTATAAAAACATTAACTGCAACATTATTAACTTAGCATTATTGAAATAGTTATCAGAAGTCAAGTTGTTTTAATTTACCTATCCCTGTGTCTACTTATTAGATCTAATATGTTTAGTTCTCTTTGATTTCTAAAGGTGAAACACATGTATATTACAACCGAATAGCTTGGTGTTTTGGTGAAATTCCTAGCAATGATATTGGGGACTTCTCTGACTGTTTTGTCCACTTGTGGGATCATTTTCTTACTAATGGGTTTCCTCCTCTAACCTTGATGTGATGGTATGGGCTTGGTCTATTGTAATACAGTGTTTAGTTGATGACCCTGGGAAGCCTGTCCTTTTCTGAGGGTAGGCAGAAGTAGGTGCGTCTGGGGGAGAAGAGAGGTGTGGGGAAGGGGGAAACACTGCCAGGAGGAGAGGAAGTGGTTGAACTAAAATACACAAGAGAAAAATAATCTTTTAAAAAAGAATAAAACAATATTTATCTTGGAAGGTTAAAAAAGAATATTATATTCACCTATCATATTATTTTTATTTTGTACTTTAACTTTTTATTTTTCTATACTAACCACATATTTGATTTTTCAAAGCTCTTCTTATTTTGAATATACAGAATTTATATATTATTGTTTTTATTCATTTATTTATTTTGTGTGGCCCATCATTTTTCATTTGCTGCAGAGATTAGAACATTGTCCTGAATGATTAGTCTGTAATTGCTCTCCTGGTCTACTTGATTAGATTAATAATATCAAGAAGGTGCTAGGTGATCATACATGCTTTTAATCCCAGAATTTGGGAAGGAGACATGAACAGATCACTGAATCTACAGAGCTAGTTCCAGACCAGCCAGAGGTACATAGAAACACCGTCTTGAAAATCAAGTAATTAATTAATTGAAAATAATATCAAAAGAATTATTAGGGTCTTATGCCACATTTTTGAAATGTTATATGAGAGTCTCTCCAGAGATGATGAATTATCAGGGAAGACTTACCTTGCTTGCATATCATAGCATTTAATAGTCTGGGGTCCTGTATTAGATAAAAAAACAAAAACAAAAATGGAGGGGATTAAAAAAAAAGAAAATCTGTTGAATGCCACATTAATTTCTCTGCTTTCTGATTCATCTAGATGTGAGCTAGCACCTCATGCTCTAACAGCTTTGCCTTCCCCACAATGGACAGGAATAAGAGGGAAGCTTACTAGGTAGACTAGAAAAAGTGAGTATTCGTGAGTTTGTGAGTGTGTGTGTGTGTGTGTATTTGTGTGTGTTTGTGTACACACGAGTGCTTGGACACTTCCCTATACAAACTTTTTGGGCATGCCCATACATGTGAGAATCCACAACGGCTAAGAAAGGATGTCAGATATTGTGGGGATTCCCACATCATTTTATTTCTGACAAAAAACATCCTAACTTTTCCATCTTTCACTATTGCACTGCATATAACACACACAAACAAACACAAACACACACACACATACACACACACGACATATATTACAGCCCCTTGATTGAGCGGATGGAATACACCATTGCAAATGCAAGGATGAGACTGACTTGGAACAGGTTTCCACGAGAAAGTAATAGTGATGAGCTGGGCCTGAAACTAATTTGGTAGACTGCTTGTCTAGCATATGTAAAGGAATCCCTATTTTATCATTCAAAACCCATCAAGTTTGGCAGTACATATATGTAACAACTATAGTCAGGAGGTTGAGAGTGGAGCAACAGTTGAAGATCATCCTCATATGAATAGCAAATTCGAGTACAGCTTGCATTATGTCAAATCTTGTTTCTAACTAACTACAGAATCCAGGATATGAGCACTGTAGTGAAAAAGAGTGAGGACACACCATTTTTAAGCGCTAATTCTGACATATCGTTAGATGTTTACTAAAAACACAAGCTTTCTTGAGTTCTGGGATAAAGGAAGGATGGATATGGGAGCAGGGAAGCATATATCCTAATTAAGGGAGCCATCTTAGGGTTGGCAAGAGTCTTGACTCTAGGGGGGCTCACAGCTGTCCAGGGAGATGTCCCCAGTTAGTTCCTTGGGCAGCTGAGGAGAAGGAACCTGAAATGGCCCTATCCTATAGCCATACTGATGAATATCTTGCATATCACCATAGAACCTTCATCTGGCGATGGATGGAGATAGAGACAGAGACCCACATTGGAGCACCAGACTGAGCTCCCAAGGTCTAAATGAGGAGCAGAAGGAGGGAGAACATGAGCAAGGATGTCAGGACCGCGATGGGGTGCACCCACCCACTGAGACAGTGGGGCTGATCTATTGGGAGCTCACCCAGACCAGCTGAACTGGGACTGAAAAAGCATGGGATAAAACCAGACTCTCTGAACATGGCAGACAATGAGGGCTGATGAGAAGCCAAAGACAATGGCACTGGGTTTTGATCCTGCTGCATGAACTGGCTTTGTGGGAACCTAGCCTGTTTGGATGCTTACCTTCCTAGACCTGGATGGAGGAGGGCGGACCTTGGACTTCTCACAGGGCAGGGAACCCTGACTGCTCTTTGGACTGGAGAGGCAGGGGGAAAGGAATGGGAGGAGGAGTGGGGAGAGGGGGAGGGAAATGGGAGGCGGGGAGGAGGCAGAAATTTTTCTCAAATAAATAAATAAATAAAAACAACAACAAAATACAAGCTTGCCGGTTTAGAATTGTCAAAAAAATCAATAATAATAAGTTATTCACTGATGGGCACGTGTATACTATTTTAGATGCTATCATGGAGATCACTCTTTTCAAGTCCTGATTCAAAGGCCACCATCCTGGAGATCCCCAGTTATAAAGTTTTCCAGAAATTACGGAAAGTGACTATAGGATCCAGATTAGCTCAAATCAAGATGTCATTGTGTTTTTTAAATTCCTGCTCTTAGTAGTAATTCATCTTCCTGCCTGAGATTCTCAGGAACATTTAAAACATGAATACATATGTTCAGTCATTGCTAAATAAAATTCAATATAATGCTAACTTACATAATGTTTGTTTTAAAGGCCAGGCACTAATGCAGGTACATTAAGTCATAGTTGAATGATAAGATTCCCTTTCTGTTAAATATGTATCTACCTCATCTTCTATATCCAAACAAACCTTTACTCTCCATTTATCATTCATAGCCATTTTAATATAAACATCATTTTAAAATACGAAAAAAGAAAAAGTGAAGGAATTGAAGAGATCAGATACCCTACCCAAAATCAGCTCCTATGTCAGGAAGCGTGTATATCTTCAGCTCCTGTGTCTCTCAGAGAGCCTTTACCATAAGCAGGGCTATAACCAGGTGTAATCATATTTTGGTCTGCTTAATATAAAACTGCCTCAAATAGGAAGAAAGGAAATGGATATTTGCTTATGGATTTAGGCTATCTCTTACCAAAACAAAGGAACAATAACAAGTAGCCCAACCGCTTCTCTTCTCAAATATAAATATGTAATTATATAAAAAAGAAAAGAGTAGAGAGATATGAAGTTTATTTTCCTATCTAAGGAGAACAGCGATGGAAGGTTGCTCAAATTCTGACAAAAATAAAGTTGTACATAATGTAATCATTTGAAATTATTCACATTAATGAGGAACATCTCTTTAAAGGCTACAGTGATCTTCACATTTTTCTTTATTATGCAGTGTATTTGCCATCTCCCCTTACATTATCAGTGTTTAGTGGCTTTAGGTCCTCTGAAGTTTACTTTGTAACAGTTCATAAGACTTGGATAAAGTAGTCAATGATAGTTAATAATTCCATCCCATTCTACAAAAAATATCTTTCTCAGTGTACTCTTATGCAGGAGGTAACGCTCAATTCTAAGTATTTGTTAACTGGCTATCAATAAAATATATCATTAAAACAACCAATCACCATTTGTGTTGTATCAGTTTGAACGATCTTAGCCAGTGAAGGGAAACACTACAAAGTTTCTTTTCTAAAAATCAATGTTCTAGATGAATGATACTTTATATTAGTGGTTTGGCTTATTTTATAATGCCTTAATATTGAAGAAATGACTTTGTGATTTTTTTGTTACTGTTTACTGTTGATATAGTTATTTGACTTGTTTTGGTTAGTTTTACTCTGATTATTTTGTAATAATAAAATATATGTAACATGCGATTTGCTCTTATACTCATGTTTAAATGTATGGTATAGTTGCAGTATATACATTATTGTTTTATCACATCTACTACCCTGCTTTCTCCAGAATTTTTAAACTTTAAACTACTGACACTCTATAATCATTTTGTAGAAATTTATTCACTCCTGCTCTAAGCCCTATACTTATTACTTTACTCTGTTTCTATACAATTTTAATGACATAAGCAAAACCATATATGTAAAATTATACAATATATGCCTTTCCATGAATAACTTATTTCATTTGGCCTAAATATTTATGAATGTGTAACACAGTCCATTTACATGGTAGGCTTTCAGAAATTATTTCCTTTTTAAGACTGACTGGTCAAGAACAGATTAATTTTTTTCTATAATTTTTCTGCATGTCTTTCTTGCTCATTTCATGAGTTTTTTGATGATTTGGATAGATACAAGATGATCTATTTTATTTCCCATTTGACATTATGAAAAAAATCAGTATTTCTATTCACCATAAATATGCAAAGTTGATGTAATACCTCTGGTGTCTTTACAAACTGGTGCTAGAATAGTCTGAATTCCAAGATCATGTACACAGGTCTTCCTCTGAACTTCATTTATCAATATAACACAACCCCATTTGATTTATCACTTTCCTAAAACAGAAAGCAATTATTTAGAAAATGAATCATCCCCTTAGATTATAT
The DNA here is from genome assembly GCA_902806775.1 of Microtus agrestis. NCBI lineage: Eukaryota > Metazoa > Chordata > Mammalia > Rodentia > Cricetidae > Microtus > Microtus agrestis. The sequence continues at coordinate 794,096 of CADCXT010005003.1, read as the reverse complement.
AAATTGAGGAGTGAGGTACTGGAGAAATGTCTCAAAGGTGTACTACCTGCTCCTCATGAATACCAGAGTTTGGTTTCTAACATTCATATCAGGCCATTCACAAGCTCCTCCAGAGGATCTGACTCCTCTTCTGGCCTCCTCTGCCAACTGCTTTTATGTGCACATACACACAGAGAACAACATATACATACATAAACCTAAATTTAATCTTTAAGAAAAAAGAAGTGGAGTTGTAAAACATTACTTAAATTACACTAGATATTTTTGACAGTCCACTCACCTGTGGTGTTTTTTTTTTTCTTCCATCTGACTTCAAATGAGTGCTTGCATGTTTATATCTGAACTGGAAAGATTATTCCATCACTGAAAATGGAAGTTATAAAATAATCCCATACTAGTTCCGAATTGAGCATAATAAAAGGTTATTATTCAGGGGTAGGCTCACAGATCACTGTCCTCTGCATGAACAGGAAGTAGGAACAGAATGCAGAAGCCTGGGAAGAGAGCAAGCAAATGCTTTATATTGGCATTTAAAGTATAAGAGGCCACACCCAAGTGGCCTTGTATCTTAAAATCTACTGGCTGAAGGAATTCCTATAGCACATCACCTCTTTCAGGACAGATCAAACAGGAACAAATCATCTCTTTCTTTCTCTTAAATTTTACAGGAGAAGGTCTTAGTTTCTTAAACACATTTGAAGACCACTCTTGCTGGCTGAGTATTTTTCAGTTGGCTGATTTTCTTTTTATCATCTCATTGTGTTCTACCTGTCAAGGTTTCTGATCAGAAATCCTTCTTGTGATGTTGTACACTCTTGCCCTAAAATATGATGATTTTTTTTTCTATTCAGTTACTTTCAAGATGTTAATTTTCCCTTTGCCTCAAAACATGGATTATATTATGCTTTGGTTTGAGTCTAAATTCTTCCTGCTTAAGAATCCTCTGAACTTCTATGCCATTTATATCCTTGCATTTAATTGAGATTGTGATTTTTTTTCACCATGATTTATTCATGTATTTTTCTTTCCATATCTTTATCTGCTCCTTTTTTCTTCTCTTGAACTCTCATAGACATAGTTTGACCCTCTTGATATCCTAAATTTCACTTGTGTGCTGTTCACAATTCCCCGTTGTTATCCTGAGATTCATACACTTATTTTATGTTCATCAATCTCTGCTTTGATTCCATTTCTGACATGATACTATAGGTATAATAGTTTTCAACTTAACTTTCTTTACTCAAAAAGATGAGTATGGTATGTCACTCATTTGTAGACTCTAGCCATAAATCAAGGTCATTAAGCCTATAGTTCACAAGCTCAGAGAAGCCAAATAACAAGGTGAACGCAAAGAAAAACATATGTGTGTGTGTGTGTGTGTGTGTGTGTGTATATATATATATATATATATATATATTCTCCTGGAAATTGAAAGCAAACAAGATTGCAGGATAAAAGTTGTGAGCATGGGGGTGGGGGCAGGGGTGGGGTGAGGTTGGGGGAAAGGGAGAGGGGAGAGGGAAGGGAAGGACTGGCAAGAGCTTGGGGGAGTGGGAGGGTTGAGATGGAGGAAGAGACAATATAGGAGTAGGGAAGAAGATACCTACATTAAGGGATCCATGTTAGGGTTGGCAAGAGACATGGCCCTAGAGGGGATCCCAGGTGTCCATGGGGATGTCCCCAGCTAGGTTCTTAGACAGCAGATTGACGGTGCCTAAACTGTCCTTGTCCCACTATTATGCTGATGATTATCTCGAATATCACTATAGAATCTTCGTCCTGGGATAGATGGAGATAGAGACAGAGACCCTCATCAGAGCAACGGACTGAGCCCCCAAGGTCCAGTTGAAAGGCAAAAGGAGGGAAAAGACGAGCAATGAAGTCAGAACCACGAGGGATTGGTCCACCAACTGAGGCAGTGTGCCTGTTCTAGTGGGAGCTCACCAAATCCACCTGGACTGGGTCAGAATGAGAAAGTGATCAAACCGGACTCTCTGATTGTGGCTGACAATGAGGGCTGACTGAGAAGCCATTGATAAAATCACTGGGACTTGTTTTTATGGCATGTTCTGGCTTTTTGGGACCCTAGTCTATATGGATGCACAGCTCCCTAGGCCTGGATGTAGGGGGGAGGGCCTTGGACTTCACACAGGGCAGGGTTCCCTGCCCTCCCTCAAGCAGGGTGGGAGAGGGAGGAAGGGGTGTGGGGGAGCTGGAGGGGATTGGGAGGAGGGAAGGAAGTGTAAATAATTGAATGGATAAATGAAAATTTTAAACAAAAAGAGTAGAGCTAGGCGAGGAAAACTAAACTGAATGCTGGGAAGAAGAAGGAAGAGTTACTAGAAGCCATGGAGCCGCTGCTGGAGACAGATGTGCTAAAATTTTGCTAGTAGGCCACAACCTCGTGGTGATGCAGAGATTAATGGACATGGGTTAAATTAAATTGTAAGAGTTAATGAATAAAAAATAGAACTAATGGGCCAAGCAGTGATTTAAATAATATAGTTTCCGTGTGGTTATTTCAGGTTTGAGCAGCCAGGAACAAACAAACGGCCTCCAACAACACAGTCTGAAGATTACTTTTTCTTCAAATTTTAGCAAAAAATCAGTTTTCCAAGTTTTTTTTTTTTACTTAAATGCTTCTTTTGAGAATCTTATGCATAAGTACCACATATACATATTTATACCTCCACCCCTACAACTCCAGAACCAACCCATTCCTGCTCAAACATACATGCATGCATATATGCATTCTTTCAAAAAATTAGTGTGCCCTTCCTTTGTCATGAAATATCTGTTAATTTGAAATGTATATGTCCTGAATTAAAAGGAATTCACCTGGATGGACATTAGAGACCCTAGCCCTGTGGTAGATATGGAGGATTTTGCATGTATGAAAAACACTTTAGGATACAATATTTGAGATATTACACAGACCATTACCATAAAGGTTTAAAGGAATGGAGACTTCCAAGCCAGAGCTCAATATCATTCAAAAGAATCTGCTAGATTAGTCATTCCCTTCATTAGAAAATTGTTTTTTCAAATGTAAAACTAAAAGCACACAAATATATTTAACTGAATTACAGCAATTTCAATCTAGGTATTGTGTGCAATAATACATTCTCTCCTTTTGAAAACAAAATGTCCACAGCTTTTTAAATGTATTTGAAACATTGTATATAGTTATTTTCAGTTGTCAATTTTGGAAGGACTATGGTAAATATTAAACTCATATCACCTGTTAATCCTTCTGAAATAGTTTTAGCAAATAATAGATTTGCTTTATATATTATGCTACATAAAGTCCTCATATATTTAGGACTAAATATACAATTGAAGAATAAACACACCTGGGTAAATATTTTTACATATTTACTAGTTATTTGATAATCCCTCACAATATATTTTGATCATACTTATCTATCCCCCCAATTCTTCCAAGATTCACAAACCTTTTCATTTATCCAACTTTGTGCCCAGTGTGTGTGTATGTGTTTGTGTGTATGTGTTGTGCTGTGTGTGTGTATGTGTTTCATCAAGACCAACTCATTCAGCCCCTAAATATTCTTGGATATATGTCCTTCCACTTGAACATGGTTGACTTAACAGGGACAACCTTCCTCAAGAAAACTGACTCTCCTCCAAGCACCCAAACTTTTAAGAGTGAACAGTCTATCGAAATTGTAGGATGTAATACTGAATGTATGTTAGCACACTGGGGACTTGGGTTCTGTTGGGAATTCTACTGAAATATAACACATGAAAAAGCTTAGATAGTTAGTAGAACATTCCGTTTCTTTCTGTTTCATTAAGGAGAAAATGAAGTCAAATTTTGTTCCTAGATGTTTAAAGATATCACATTATGAAGTATAGCCTTGGATAAAATAAGATACAAGGGAAAAAACAAAATAGAAGTAGATTACAGCATAAAAATTCAAATCACATTTTATCATCAGGGTAGCTGGAAACTTTAGCTGTTTGCGAGATGTCAGATCTGTGTCACAAACTGTATACTTCCCAGGCACAAAGCTTCTTATCCAAGGGATCAGCATACGGTCCGAGAGCTTTATCCCTTTTTAAACTAAAATCCCCTTACTATTGACAGATGGTGAGTTATCCAGTTTCATCCTATGCTTAAGGAACATCCAATCATATAGTTCTAAATAAAAATTCATGAACACCAAACTTTTTGTTTAAATCCCCAAATCAAAACTCTCTTTATTACAGTTTTAAATCTCTCCACTGCATGGCTTGTTAAGAACAGCTCCAGGAGAATGAAACACAGCTCTGCAAATGAGTTCATCTTGGCTCAATGCTGCAAGAATTAATAATTCTGGTTTATTTCATTATTAACTGAATTAGTAAATGGTGACTCTTTAATTAAAATAATATCTATATTCTTAATAAATCTTCACTTGTATATTTAGGTATGGGAGCATAAAAACCATAAAGGCAAAAGTACAACCGATTCATGATTTTATATAAAATGCAAAGATAAAGCCTTTAAATTTAACCTGATGCTTTTAAATAGATCTTTGAAAAGTACTTCATCAATTCTAATGGTTTTCAAGGCATGTGTTACATATAACGAGTTTATGATGAAATATCTACTTTTGTTGGATTCTTGATGGTAAGTAATGCACTTGATACTTCCTGTAAACTCATCAAACATAAAAGTAAATAACATTGTGTCTTTAGAACTTCAAAATGATGCTTCACATTAGTGAAGTTTTAGTTTAAACTAATCAGAAGATACTCTTAAAAGTTTATATAGGCACTAGGTTTTGATCCTACTGCACATACTGGCTTTGTGGGAGCCTAGGCTGTTTGGATGTTCACCTTACTAGACCTGGAAGGAGGTGGGAGGTCCTTGGACTCCCCACAGGGCAGGGAACCTGGTCTACTCTTAGGGCTGATGAGAAAGGGGGAGTTGATTGGGGTAGGGGGAGGGATGTGGGAGGCGATGGCTGGGAAGAGACAGAAATCTTTAATAAATTTTAAAAAAGTTTATATTCAATATAAATATAGACTAAGAGATGGTGTTGGCATACAGGCATAGCAGAAGCCAGGCAAGGTACATTCTGGCTCTCAACCTGACACATCGGATTTTTAGGAGTGCTATTAGAAATTACTAAGAGTCTCAAACATTTCTGCAAAGATCATGAACAATTATTTATTTTCAGTGAAGCTTCTCCATAGATTGTCCCTGAAGTTCACCCAAATCTCATGCAGCTGGAATCTCCAGTTTTCTAAGCTGTAGCACTTCTGATCATGGAAGCTCTTTGAAGCCTTAAATATACTTTCTTCCTCCAGGAGTAGCTCTCTTCTCCTCTGCTGCCTTAGTTTTTGCAGATGCATATATCTAAAAGATTTCACTCTATTTAAAAGAAAATTAAGAAACATGTACCTATATCTCTGAATCTCTTTTTATAAGTTTCTTCCAAACAAACCACGTTATGATATTTGCAGACTATTCCTGACATACAACTGGGAAAGAATGATTCATTGTGATAAAATATTTTAAACCACTCATCATAATAGCACAACAAAAACCATAGACAAATACATATTAGGTCAGATAGCACTATGTATAATATTTTCACCACTGCTTTAATTGCCTTTTATTTTCTAAAACTTGAAAACTTGAATTACAAAAAAACCACAATTTATTCTAAAATAAATAAATATTGTTTTGTTTGTGTATTTAAAGTTGGGTGTTTTGTTTATCTTTTAACATAATTTTATGCATCCTAGAAGTGCCTTAAATTTGAATTAGTTATTTATCCAATGATGACCTTGAACTCCAGATCCCCCTATCTAATACTGTCAAAAGCTAGAATTAAAGGCCTATATCACAATAGTCCATGATACTATCTATTTAATATATTTCCTGTCTTGCTTTAGAATAACTTATGAATACCTTACCGGAAAATCCAGAGGCTAATTTCTAAGGTAATTTGACTGTTCTATAGAATGTTTTGATTTCCATTAGATGGACAGAAGTAAACAGTTTCTAATATATACTATATTCTTCTTGTTTCTTAAAATAACTGAAGATGAAATAAGTCGAATGCCCAACACTGTGACTACTGTTTACTTATGTTTACATATCCACTGCCTGAAATTGATTCAAAAGTTATGAAAATCTGGTTGAAATAGAAGCACAGGTGACTTGAGGGATAAGCTGTTGAATATTTTAGAGATGTTCTATAAGGTCACAGAAGGCATTCACAAATAATCTGTCAGGTTTAAATTCTTGGGAGACTGATTAAAAATGTTTTTCTGTTCGTGGAATGTTAACTGTTAAGGAAGGGTATCACTTGCCTGCAAGGAATACCAGGAGTGGGAACAGTCACATCTGTTTGCTAATGCTCATAATACTGAACTTCAATTATAAATTCAACCCAGATTTGCACTAACTGAATCGTGTTAACGTCAGTTATTGGTAGCTGAGTCTTCCCCAAAAGCACGTAAGAAAGGCATATCAGATGTGAGTGTTCGTTTGACTTTCCTAAATCCAAACTCTGGTAGTCAGGAATGATAGTCTCCCTATCTTAGTTTCATGTGTGCCAGAATTTAACTGTTAATAGTTTGTCTGAAATAAGGATATTGAGATTCATGTGCATTGCCCTGAATTCATCCTAGTACCGTAAGCAAAAATGATAGTTTGAAATAAGAACTGGCACAGTATTTATGAAGAGTTAAGAGTGAACCTCCGGTACTATATGAATCCTATGGTAAATACTAAGCCTTTACATTCCCCCACTGAAGAATGTGTTCTTGGATACCAAACACCTTTCCTTTTGAACCTTCAAATTTAATGAAAAAGAAGAAAAAAGAAAAAGAAAATTAATAAAGAAGAATATAATAATGCTATTTGTAGAAAACATATTATCTCTAAATATTAGACTAGTGGAGTAGAAGCAACAATATTTTTCCCTGCTAGTGCTTATCATATGCTTGTTTTCAACTTATGGAACACTCTTTTAAATAATGTCAAGTAGAGGACATCTAAAGAAACTTACAAGCTTGAGAGGCATTAAGCAAGATTAATATCTATATATTTTTAAATGGTCATGTTTTCAATCTTAGCATTGATGTGTCCTTTTATTTAACCATTAATCCTCAGTAAATGAATGGGTGCTGAAGAGAGGCTCAGCAATTAAAAACTTGCACTGTTCTTGTAGAGCATGCAATTTAATTTCCCACCAATCTTGTTGGGAGACCCATGAGCACCTGTAACTACAATTCCAGGGCATCCAGTTCCCTCTTCCTGCCGCCATACATACTACATTCACATATACAAACCCACATGAAGACAAACACATAAACACATAATTAGAATTAAAGTATTTTTAAGGAAATGGAAGAAATAAAACATGTAGCTTTATTAGTCATTTTCACAGTAACCTGCATACTGTTTCTCTGATCCATTCTTATTGCTATTGCAATTCTGTTCACAATAGCCATTGATTTGTTCCTAATCTTAAATGGACAAAGAAAATATGATAGACATATACAAGGTAATATTATGTAGTCATAAAAATAGATCTTTGTCATTGACACCAACAAATTGGCAACAAAGCAGCCTGAGGCTAAAGGACTAATATGTGTCCTTTTCCGTTGGAGTAGATCTCAGAGAAACAGCTCAAGTTGGACTCACAGAAAATCTAAGGTATGAATTTACAACAAAGCCTCACATCAATAATTTAACTCTTCCTGAAAATATACACATGTGAAGACTCCTCTGCTTCCATAAATTCTGAAGACCTATGACCATCTATGACAATAGTACTTTATGTTCAATGGTTTTCCCACACCATCATGCAGAATAGAACAAGCACAAACTTGTATGTATGATGCTACAATGGTTGTTAGAGTGTATTAGAGTGTACTAGTTGCTTTTGGTTTACTTAATAGTTGATCCTAATTTTATCTAGACTATCCTTAACAGGATATCTTCTTTTCTAGCTGATCTTAGGGCCATTAGGTTGTTACTACCTTTCCAATGTCATTCTCCATCTCTAGTAATAATTGTCATATCACTTTTCAATAACTACCTATACTCCAGACTCTGATACACATTCTATATATATATATATATATAATATATATATATATATATATATATATATTATTGTTTCTACTGAACTATACATTTTTCTCCACTGTACTCCCTTTTTTGTTTCTATTGAACTATACATTTTTCTCCACTCTACTCCCTTTTTTCCCTCTTCCCCTCTACACTTACCCATGACCCCATACTCATAATTTACTCAGAAGACCTTGTCTTTTATTCCTTCCTAAGTAGATCCATGCATGTCTATCTTAGGGTATTTTTTGGTAAGTCTACAGACTCTGACAGAAACTTCTAAGTCCAGTTTGCAGCATCCCCACATTTTCATTTCTTTGTCCCCATGAATGGCAATATTTATCTGCTTTGCGGTCCTTTTTTTTATACCTTGAACATGATCATCTCTCTTAACTTTCTTCGTTAAGTTTATTTATACACTTTTTTTCTTATTATCTTATGAATTTTCAAAAAGACCATATTTTTCAACAAGAGAAGCTGTTCTGTAAATGATTGTTGAGTAGAACAAATCAATTACTAAGCATTTATAAACTCAAGTTGATATGCTTTCCCAAACTATGCTAATTAGTTCACTGACAGCAAACAAGTTTCATCTCATTCTTTCTCCTGTTTGCATATTAACTAAATTCAGAATCACAATTAAAAAGATAACAGGTATGACAATTAATTGATCAGAAAAATATTCCACTCACAGATGCTTATTTGATTATATATCTATGTTGGACAAAATAAACCTCTTTATTTTTCATTTTTGTTGAAAATTATTCCTTTGGTAACTTCTTATCACAACTATTTTGCTTTTTAGTATATAATTTAAGTTTTTTTCTATATGTATTAAATATTCCTTCTTCTATGAATGTGGTTTTCTCAGATCTGACAGTAGAGTATTAGATGGAACAGCAAGATCTAATAACTGTGTTTAATAGATTTATGCTTGCAGTTTAATCAGAGATAGAAACTGAAGAAATACCCAAGGGGAATATACTTTGGATGGTGATAAATGCTAAGAAAGACATAGAACAAGGTATCATAATTAAATAGTCAAGTTTTATTACTGATTGTCCTTGGTGAAGAGTGGTCATAAAAGAAGGTAAACTTAAGATTAGTTTTAAGGAGCTAATGGACCTAGATTTTGGATCTTTGTTTCCCCAAGGAAGATAATAACAAAGTGAAAGAATATCAAAAAATCATTAAATTGTTTGATGTGAAATTGACACCTCTGTCTCTGTCTCTCACTGTCTGTCCCTCCCTAATTATCTCTGTCTCCTCTTTCACTGTTTTCCCTCTTATCTGTGTCTCTGTCTCTCTAATGCTTTCTTTGTTGATTTTTGAGATACAAGCTCGTATACTTCCTGAGAATCATTAACTTCACTATATAGGCAAAAATGATCTTGAATTCCTTAACATCTTGACAGTCTCACAATCATAAATAATGGAGGCTTTCACCAACATGCTTGGAGTCAATGTTACTTTTAAAAATTGGAAAGAAAGCTATTATCCTATAATAAATGAAACAGATAAGATATCAATCAAATATAATACAAGTGTATGTATGTTTTAGTGGAGGAAGGCAATGTAAATCAGTTCAAGTCTGGATGCCATTATAATTTTAAAAGAATGGCATGGAGAGAAAAATGTTGAATATAAATTATGGAAGTAGTTTGAATCAGAATAATTCTTAATTTAATAGCTTAATTCTTAATTAAAATGAGTATCCTCATATTGTGTATTGTATGTGCTGAGTTTATTGAATGTTGGATCAAAATCATAAAAATGAAAAATGACTCTATATTTTTGCCTTAACAGCAGATATCTGGAAAGAAAGTTTTAGATGAAGGTAAATTCTATATTCTGTGAGTGATTTCATTGTAAATCCCAAATTAACAGCTTGATACTGATGGGTATGAAATGGTTTATTTTTTAATGTCATTTTAATGCAACATCTATTTAATCCCAGAAAATATATAAATTTACCTGGGTTTCATAAACAAAGGTATGGGAAAATGATCTCAAACAAACATACATATTCAAATCCACAGATACCAACTGTTCAGATAACTATAGGAAAAATACCAGAGAATAAGCAGTCCTAGAAAAAGAAAAGAGGAATATAAATGTACAAAAGGAATAAAATGGAAGGAAAGGGATAGGAAAAAGGAAAACGAAGGAAGGTAAGGGGAGAAAAGAAAACATTAGAACCAAATATGCTGGGTTATGACTTCTAGCTGAGCAAAATTGTAAAGGAGTGTATACTATGAACATACAGAGGAAATAGAAGACAGAAAATGCATTTATATAACTATAACTATATATATACATACACATATATACGTATATATATATATATATATACATACATAACATATATACATTTTCCATATTGTGCCATTGGCAATGACTATCCCCACCCCACCCCCCCAAAAAAAACTTAGACTCTCAAATAAAACTCCAGTTATAGGCATGAAAAACACATTTACCAGTTGTGCTCAGAAAGTTCAAGAGACATTCGTAACTATATGCTAATGCTATTGCTCTTGCTTGCCTGCTTCCTAGAGGTTAAAGGTTACTCCCTGTTGTTGAAGACACCATGCACTTTAGACATATGATTCAGAGGACTTGATCTGCTCTGACCTGAAATCTTCCTTTCTGCTGATTAGTTTTCATAGAACCATAAGTGACATACAAAAGTAAATAAGCAATAGTCCCACCCAGCTGTGACACCTACGAACCACAATGACAAGAAAATCCTAAAGGCTAGAATGATGGCATTCTCATCATAGTAGTAAACAACAGATCATCTAACTGAACTTTTAATGTCAATTCAAAAGGAGGAAAATCAAGAAGCTTCTTGTAGCAGATAGAGACCCTTATAGAACACTAGAACTTCTCACAATGCCAGACCAAATGGATACATCCCAAACTCTTTAAGAAACCTAGAATAAAAGAAACAATTCTTAACACAAAAAGAAATACACCAGGCCCCTAGCAATTCTCCAATGAAAATAGTTTCATATAAATGTTAATGTATCTTGCTTTAACTGATTATTATATTTCTAATATTTATTTTCTTATTGAAGACAAAATTAGATATTTCAGGGACATCTCCAGGGACACTTACTGTGTGATATGATTTCAAAGGTTTGATCTTGGTCTTGGACACAATGATTATTAACATAATACAATGGTAATGCACTATCCAGCTTTAAAAGGTGAGAAAATGCAATGTAATATTTATTTAAAGAAATTTGCATGCTTGTATTTACTTGTTTCTTTACATATTAATATATACATAATTCTATCTTAGTTTAATTATATGATTACCTACGTTTTCTCTTTATGTATGATACCGTGAGTATCTCAACGATACTCATATTTTCAAGCAGAACTAAAAGGATTATTTCATCTCCTTCTTTGGTTGAGTCTCTGTTTTGTTACAGAATCTCTGCCTTACAGTATTTCATCCCTTCTGAGTTTGGTAGTGGATTTATTTTCATGGTTGTGACCCAGTTTCTCACGGTGATGGTTTCCCTTAACATTGCCCCCAAAAAAAAGTCCAAGCTTCTGCTGCCTGAATCTCAGCCCTTTTGATCATATTAGTTAGGTTTCTCAATCCTTGACCAGAGAAGATACAGAGAAGATGCCAGTTATGATGTGCAGCTTTCCAGGTTAAAGTAACCTGATTGAGTCCATTGCCATGGCCAAATTTTCAGCTTCAGTCCCTGTTTCTTTTCTTTTCTTTTTTTTTCTTTTTTAATTTATTTTATTTATTAAAGATTTCTGTCTCTTCCCCACCGCTGCCCCCTTCCCTACCCCTCCCCAATCAAATCCCCTTTCTCTACCGCCCAAAGAGCAATCAGGATTCCTGCCCGTGGAAGTTCAAGGACCACCCACCTCTATCCAGTTCTAGTAAGGTGAGCATCCAAACTGCCTAGGCTCCCACAAAGCCAATAGGTGCAGTAGGATCGAAACCCATTGCCATTGTTCTTGAGGTCTCAGTAGTCCTCATTGTCCACTATGTTCAGTGAGACCGGTTTAACCCAGGCTTTGAGAGATCTCAGTCCCTGTTTCTTAACCCTACTCATACTACAGCCCAGCCATTGCCAGCCTGCTCCTTGACCTAAGGGAGAGGGAAAAGGAGAACTTAAGACAGAGAATCTTATCTCCCATGGTTTTCTTTGCATGTTTTCCCCTCCTTTCTACAGACTCTATGTCACATGCCATGCATGCCCTATGTGTTCATTGAAACTCAGTGAATAGTTTTTTTGTTTTAGAAGATACAGTTTGGAAAATTTGATAAGGTCATGTAGATAGGTCTCTATTTTACTGGATTATTGCCTTTATCTAAAAAGTAAAGGAAAATGTCTTTTGCCTGCTCTGCATGCCTGCCATGTGAAGGAAAGTGCAAAGACTCCTTCATGAGGAAGCTGCCCTGCTACTGAAGAGACTCTATACCAGAGGTGAATACATGTTTGCTGAACATAATCTATTCCATACAGTATTTTGTGAACTCGATTGAAAAAGTTAAAATGAATTCATGATCTAGGCTTTATTTTTGGTTCTTCATTCTCAGGACAATGATATCATTTATCGTGATTCAATATCTTTATTAAGATATTGTCACTACCCCTTATTTTCCCTTTTTTACTTCCTATTTTCTTTTTATTTATTCCTCTACCATACAATACATCCTGACTACATCCTTCCCTGTCAGTTCTCAACCACCACAATTCCCTTGTTATTACCCTGTACACTTTAAAAGGATCATGACCACTCCTCATAACGCTTTTATAGTTTGGGGTTGTCTAATAGAAAGTTTTATGGAATTCTAATGCCTTTTCTGTCCCTCCCTTTCTATTTCTTTTACTCTTGCTCTTCACTAGTGGTATCAGAAATGGGAATTTAGTTGCCAATAAGGATACCTAATCATTTTCATTAAACTAAAAACATGCATCTATGGCTACATTTTTAGTAATGTCATTATCTCATGAATAAATATTCAAAAACTCCAAGGAAAGTGGAGAGTTAACTGGATATGCTTAAACTTGAGTATGAAATTTATGTTAATCCATGTAGAGTAAGTTCATTGTATTTTGCAATATTTGGTACATTTCCTACAAATACCAGTGGGAAAATTTAAAACTTCCAGGGGTGTTCTATATAAAATATCACTGTACATGCAAAGTTAGATATCTTTATATTGATAAATACATAAAACATAAAAGCATTCACTTTATGGACAGTCATTTAATTTTATACTGCAGAATCTAAAAAAATATAAGACTTTTTTCAAAAGTGCTATTATCTTATAAAGTGTCACCTATATTAAAAAGTAACAGTATTCATACTGATTGCACCAGTTTTCACTCCCAGCAGATTCTTCACATCTACACCATTAATTGTCATTGTCTGTATTTTTACGTTAAATTTTTTAAAGTACTAACTTACATATCATGTTCTTTCCCTCTCCCAAACTCCTACTACCCACCTTGCTACCCAATCAATGTCCTGTACTCTTTGGTTCTCTCTATCCCTACCTCTCTCTTTTTCCCTCTCCCCCCTCTATCTTTCTGTATGTGTTTACCTCTCTCCAAAACAAAAAAGGAAAGCAAAATGTAAATAAAAATTTCAATAAACCAAAAATTAAATAAAATTTAAAAAGCATTAGCAGAATAATATTGCTAGATTTTTCCCCCTATGCCTAGGATAATTTTGTCTCATGATTTTGACTACTTTAGCAATGTCAGGACTAAGTTTCATTTTATGGAGAGTGCCGCAAGCCCTATTAAAGGTATTTGATAACATGCATAATATTTCTGCCACTATTGGAACAGTACATCATGAAGACAGTTCACTATTATGTGACAAGGTTTGTTGCTCCATGATATTGATGACTATTTTTCTATGCTGGCAGCATCCAGAGTAACTTACAAAATTATGAATGTTAGTCAGTATGGGTAAAACTTCTTGCTGGGCACCAGCTTGACTTCTGCATGTTTGATGGCATAAGTAATGTTAGTGTTCAGAAATAACGTTTTACCATCAGATGGTGAAATATGACCAATAAAATTTACAATAGACCCTGGTATTTGGGATCTTCCATGGCACTCCTTTGTCCAACGACTCAACAATAGTTAACTCGTGTCCGGTATGGGATTTATCTTGGTATCATAAGATCTCTGGTTGGAACATTGTCTTCTCCGTTATATGGTGACTCGTTTATATTTCCTTTATATGTGTAAAATTTAAAAAGTTTATTAAAAGGTAGATTTCCATATGGCTTGCAAAAGTTCATTATTAGTTATTTCTCCCCATTTCTTCATTTGCTTTCTTTACCCATGTCCCTTCCCATTTAATTTTCATGTTTTATAATTTTGTCTTATATTTTCCTAACACTATATTATTTTTAGAAATTCTCCTTGTCACTTCCTAGGAACTTAACATATACGGGTATTTGTAATTAAGTACCCATTTCTAAAGCTTAAATGCTAATATCTATATATAAGAGAAAACATATATTATTTGTTCTTTGAGGTCTAGTTTATCTCACTTAAGATGATTTCTTTTAGCTGAATCCATTTATCTGAAAATTTAATAACTTTTTTTTCATAACAACTAAAATTATTCCATTGTGTAAATGCACCCTATGTTCATTATTCATTTAGACTGTTCTGAGTGTCCAACTATTATGAATAGAGAAACTTGAACATTGATGTGCACCCTCTGAAGTTAGGTCCTTTGGGTGTTTGTCAAAGAATGTTATAGCATGATCTGGAGGTAGATTGTATGGCTTCCTATGGAGTCACCACACTGATTTCCTTAGTTCCTGAGCAAATTTACACTCCTATGGAATGTTATCCCTTTTCTCCCATGCTTGTCAGAATGAACTTTCATTTATTTTTACTAAATTTGGTAAGATGAAATCTCAGTTCTTTGAAATCAAATTTTCCTATTGGCTAAAGATGTTCAACATTTAAGTATTTCTGTCACACTAGAGTTTCATCTTTTGGGACCTATCTACTTAAATATGTGTTGTTGGGATTTCTGTCCTGCCTGGTTCTCGCAATCTTTAAGTCCCAAGGAAATCACACAGAGGTCTACATTAACTATAAACTGATTGGACCATTAGTTCAGGCTTCTTGTTAAATCTTATAACTTACATTAGCCCATTATTCTTATCTGTGTTAGCCACATGGCTCATTACCCTTTTCAGCGGCGTAGTCAGCTTCTTCTGTGTCTGGACAGGACTCCTGAGGAATGGGCTTCCTTCTTGCTGAAATTCTCCTGTTCTCATTGACTTGCCTATACTTCCTGTCTGGCTACTGTCCAACCAGCATTTATTTAAAGTATAATTGACAGAATTCCAAGACCACAGTTCTTTGAAATGTTTAACACTTAAGTGTTTCTGTCATATTAGAGTTTCATCTTTTGGAACCTCTCTACTTAAATATGTGTTCCAATTTTAACTGGATTGTTTTCTTCACATTTGAATATTTTAGTTCTTTGTAAATTTTAGATATAAATCCTCTGTCAAATGCATAACTGGTAATTCTAGCTCCCCTTCTTTAGGTTTCTTATTTCCTTTGATGGTGGTATCCCTTGCTATATGGAAGGTTTTTAGAAAAAATAGACTTTATAAAGTCCTATTTATTCATTTGATCTTAATGTGTGAACTATCTATATCCTATTCTGAAAGTTCATAAATTTTAGCCAATTCTCTATGTTCTTTTCTACCAGATTTTGGGAGATTATAATATATTGAGTATATATATATATATATATAATATATATAATATATATATATATATATATATACTCAATAATATAATATGTGGAATATATATACCCATATATTATATAATATATATAATATAATATATATATGGAGTTGTGTTACCCATAAGTAATAGACAACCATTCAGACTAAGGTGAGATGAAATTACAAAGCAGCCTTAATTTTGATTTCCCTAAAGTCTATCTGCTATAAAAATATTTTAAACTATTTGTCTGTTATTTGTATTTCATTATTAGAGACCTAGATTTCCTAATATAAGCAATAGTTCACCTCTTGTAATGCAGGCATTAGTCAAATTAAAAAATTGAATAGCACCAATGTACATATGCGTTAGGCTTTATGATTATTCTTCCCACTAGTTATTGTTGTGGTTTATATGCATCATATCTTGGTAGGAAATTTAGTTGTTTCTCTCCCTTCACAACTTCCATTACACCATATGGTACCATTAAAGCTAGTCCAAAGATAGGAGTCTTTCATGGTATATGCATGTTTAATAATTTGACTCTGTTTTTGAAGTATATAGTACCTTCAGTAGAAGGAATTACCTTTCATCTTGGGGGTGGCTAACTAAGGACAACATAAAAGTTAATAAGCTTTAAGGATTCTTGGACAATCTTAAACAAAAATTCAAAAGATAGTTTCTCATGTCTAGCATTGGGGATTTCTTAAATATTCTATGGGACTTAGGGGTGGCAATCATCTTACAGTTTTCTTGTTTCTTGTTTGATTGATGTCATTGAGACAGTTGCCATTGGTTAATATACTATGTGTTTTCTATTTTTTCCGTAATTTGATTTTTCTCTTAATGTATTTCGAATCAGTGAAGCCTATTGATTGGCACACATCCCAATAGACATGTTAGACAAAAGGTATCAATTTAATCTAATGTTGTGGTTCACTGATAACAAATTTCTCTTACCATCTGTTTGGGTATTTGATTAAAACACTCCATTGGCCCATCTGTTTTGAGATGATGGGGAATTTTCTGGAAGGGGAAATGTCGAAGAGATTGCACACCTCATTTAACACACTAGATATATAACTAGAGCCTAGAGCTACTGGGTTTTAAGAGGGTAAATCCACTAATTTATTAGCAGTACTAATCAATTTATTAGCAATTAAACATGAAAATCTAAGTTCACACAGACACCGCATATATTCAATCTAAATACTTTTAAGTGTAGTGAAAGAACCCAACGGGTATTGATTAACTAATATGCCATCATGACCTTCTCTTTAAGACATTTTTAGTTTAAATCACATTCAGAAAATATGCCACTGAATGAACCCTGTGTTTCTCCAATGTGCTTTTCTATTAGGCCACTGTGGTCTGTTCTAATTGTGTTCTCCAGTATGGACACTTAGGTCACTTCTCACTGTTACTCTATTCAATCAGTAACAGTATTTAAGAAACACTAGAAAATTTATACTGCTTTCATTAGACACTTAAATATAGAATTTAAATGTATAGCTTTTTCTTAATTTCCAAGTAAATGCTTAATAACATATATGATAGTAATTTGATATTTCAATTAATTTAACTAAAATGTCAGTTTAAAAAAATTGCATTTAAATTATGGCAAACAAAGACATAAGTAAGAAAATTGCCATCTCTTGAATTCAAATCATCAACAGATTTATTCAGCTATGAACCCTGTGAGTCTGAACACCTGGACTTACAATATATGCTTATTGATTTTAAAGCGTCATGAATGGTAGGGGAGTAACCAGCAACTGTCTAACTAGATTAAATTCCTAGTCCACAGGAGGAAACTCATGCCTGTTATAAGAAACCATGTTCAAACATGTATAGTTTAGGGATCACTGGACCTAAGATAGAAACTACTCTTTTTATTTTGCTAAATGGATATAATACCAACCTTCACTTCTTGTGCTTGTTCTTTTTTCTTTTTTTCCTTTTTTATTTTTTTATTTATTAAAGATTTCTGTCTCTTCCCCACCGCCGCCCCCCTCCCTCCCCCTCCCCCAATCAAATCCCCCTTCCTCTACCGCCCAAAGAGCAATCAGGATTCCCTGCCCTGTGGGAAGTCCAAAGAACAACCACCTCTATCCAGGTCTAGTAAGGTGAGCATCCAAACTGCCTCGGCTCCCACAAAGCCAATAGGTGCAGTAGGATCAAAAACCCATTGCCTTTGTTCTTGAGGTCTCAGTAGTCCTTATTGTCCGCTATGTTCAGCGAGACCAGTTTTAACCCAGGCTTTTTTAGACCCAGGCCAGCTGGCCTTGGTGAGTTCCCGACAGAACATCCCCACTGCCTCAGTGTGTGGGTGCACCCCTTGTGGTCCTGAGCTCCCTGTTCGTGCTCTCTCTCCTTCCGATCTTGACTTGGTGGGAATGCAAACTTGTGCAACCACTCTGGAAAGCAGTGTGGAGGTTTCTCAAGAAATTCGGGATCAACCTACCTATGGACTCAGCAATACCACTCTTGGGAATATACCCAAGAGAGGCCGTATCATACAACAAAAGTATATGCTCTACTATGTTCATAGCAGCATTGTTTGTAATAGCCAGAACCTGGAAACAACCTAGATGCCCTTCAATTGAAGAATGGATGAAGAAAGTATGGAATATATACATATTAGAGTACTACTCAGCAGT
Organism: Microtus agrestis; assembly: GCA_902806775.1. Classification (NCBI taxonomy): domain Eukaryota; kingdom Metazoa; phylum Chordata; class Mammalia; order Rodentia; family Cricetidae; genus Microtus; species Microtus agrestis. The sequence goes on along the minus strand of CADCXT010005003.1, from coordinate 775,587 downwards.
AAAAAAACAAGGACTTCTTGAAGTTTACAGGCAAATGGATGGAAATAGAAAACACTATCCTGAGTGAGGTAAACCAGACCCAAAAAGAGGAACATGGGATGTACTCACTCATATTTGGTTTCTAGCCATAATTAAAGGACATTGAGCCTATAGTTCCGGTTCTTAGAGAAGCCAAATGAGAAGGATAACCCAAAGAAAAACATATAGGCATTCTCTTGAATATTAACCTTCATCAGGCAATGAAAGGAGACAGAGACAGAGACCCACATTCGACCACCAAACTGAAATCTCAAGGTCCAAGTCAAGAGCGGAAGGAGAGAGAGTATGTGCTTGTTCTTATACCTGTATATTAGTTAAGCTTTTAAATAGTTGTATATTATTTGTATTTTAATAAGTAAATTTTGCCTGAAGACCAGAGGCACAGCTAAAACCACTAGAGGTCAGGTAATGTTGATAAGCACCTTTAATCCCAGGATTTGGGAGACTGAGGCAGATGGATCTCTATGAAGTCAAGGCTAACCTAGGCTACAGAAGATCAATGCAGGAACAAATCCAGGTGGTGGTGGCCTACACCTTTAACCCCAGCACTAGGCAGTCATGTCTTGAATAACAGCACTAGAGGGAATATAAAACGGGAGGAGAGAGAGAGACTTAGATTGATTAGTTTTGCAGTCACCCTGCCTTGGTAGAGGTAAGACTTCTCTAGTGGCTTTGTTTTTCTGGTTTTCTCATTGAACCCCAATTTCTGTCTCTGGGTTTTATTGGTGCTACACTTTTACTCATTATATACACTCCTATTTGTAATAGATGGCATTTAACATAGAGACTAAAAACAGGTCAAAGTGCATAGAATAAGTAAATATGGAAGGTTTTCCAGTAAATGAAGAATTATGTCATTGTACTGGTGAGTTTATCATCAACTTGATGTAACCTAATGTCACCAGGTACAAAGAAACCTCATATGAAGAATTGCCTAATCAAATTGGGTTTGGGGAATATCTGTGAGCAATCATAATCTATTATTTATGTTAGAGCAATGAATAAAGAAACTGTGGTTCATTTACAAAATGTATTATTACTCAGCTGCTAAATAAAGTGACACCAACAAGATTGCAATGTAAATGAATGTAACTAGAAAAAAAATTATCCTGAGTGAGACAGCTTAGAACCAGAAAGATAAATATGGTACATATTCACTTACATGTGTGCTTTAGCCAATATACATGATAAGCCACCTAAAATGCATAGAAGGAAAGAGGTTCACTATAGAAGAAAGGAATAAGGGGAGCAAATAAATCTCCCTGGGAGGGAAAAATAGAGTAGGTATCATGGGTGGATTGGGCATGAGTTTTAATATGAATGTGGGGATTAGGTAAGAATGGAGAAGGGAGTTAGAGTTCAGGACGGAAATACATAGAGAGAAAGCTAAATTTTAGAGGCATTTAAGGAATAGTATGGGAACCTTTTTCAGTGGAAAATCCATAAAATATATGAGAACCACCTTAATAAGGCTTCCTAATAATTGGGGCAACAGTCCAAACAGGCCACCTCTTATTACTACACAAAGCTACCAGTACTAGGGCTTGGTTGTATGCAGTTGTGTGTGGGCTAAGGAGTCCCAAGGAAATTCCAAAACAGCCCAGGATGTTATTAAGACAGTTGGCTGTTTTCTTCAAACTGATTGCTAGTCCTCATTGCTGAGCACAACACCAAAACAGCTCACTGACGAAAGAGAAGTGGTCTTGGAGACTACGTGGAGTCAAACTAAGTTCTAGTGCTCTAAAGGAAGTAAGTACTCTACAGGCTACCAAAAGAGAAATGTAAAAATCAGCAGAAGCACAAACGTTTAACCTATAATATGTCCTACTTATAAGATATGCTACTGAAATGGGGGCACAGAAATTGTGCACGTAGTAAACAAACAAATTACTTGACTTAAGGCCCACTTTATGACACTGCTTGAGTAACTAAAAAACAATAGAACAGGTAGTCCAGATACCTAGGGTAAAATCAGATACCATTTGGGGGGAAAAAGAAGAAAAAAGAAAAAAAAAGGTAACAGTAAAATAACTTCTAATGATAGTCTGCTATACTCATAAATCAGTGCCTTATTCAGTCACAATTAAAGAAGCTACCTCCTCTAGCAAATGTGAACAGAATGATGCACAGACCACTAATGAGAAATAGAGACTTTGGAGCACATGGCTCAAAATGAGATTTCTCCAAAAACCCTCTTCGTGCCGCAGAGCTCAGGGAACCCCACCTAAGAGAAGGCAGAAAGAATTTAAGAGCCAGAGGCAAATTCAGACACGGGTTCTTTAAATTAACTGAAGAAGGATCATGTAAATTCACAGACACTGAAGCAGCAAAATCAGATCATATGTGGGTCTTTGCCAAGTCCCCTATATTATAGCTTTCACTTCAGTATTTTATTGGATCCCTGAGTGTGTGAATGAGTGTGGTTCCTTTTATTCTTGTGCTGCACTTGGGACCCTTTTTCTAATATTGCCTTATCCAACCTTGATTGTAATGTCTTTTGTTTTATCTTATTGCATTTTGTTTTGTTATGTTTATTATCGCTAGAAGCTTGTTCTTTTTTCACAAGAGACTGAAAAGAAGTAGATTTGGAGGGGAAGGAAGGTAGGGAGGGACTGAGAGGAACAGAGCAAGGGGAGACTGGAATCGGTATATATTATATGAGAAAAGAACCTAGTTTCAATAAAATGAAAAAAGAAAAAATTAAAAAAGAATTGATTTGTGATTTGTCTTGTGCACTATTTTCAAAATACAAAATATCAAAACAAAAAAGATGAAGAAACCAATGAGTTCCTAAGACATTGAACACAAGATGAGAGCTTTAAGCTTTGTCTGCAACCCTGAAAGTTCAATTAAAGAAAAAAATGAAACCAAAATGGACCCAGTTTTGAATATATGACTATAAAAGGGACATCTGGAACCTGGAAATACAAAATGGAAATTCAGGAAAGGAATACTCTCAGAGAATATAGAGTTCTTATTCTTGAAACGTGTGTGAAAATTTATGTGAGTTACAGAAAGGATTATGAGGGTCAGGTCAAAGTCAGAATAAAATATTAAGATTTCTAAAATATTTTGAAATTCAATTATTCTGCAAGAATGGAACCTTTGACATTTTCTGTGAATAGGTTAGTGAAAATGACTCAGCATAGACTATCAGGAATAATATAAAGGATAATCATAAAATCTAGAATTCATAACATTCTCTAATTTATCCACAAATAAATGGCTCTTTTTTGTGCTAAATTGAGAAAATTAGAAGAAAAAAATTCTGACTCTTTTGCATATAATACATTCAATTTTCTTTTGTCCCTTAAATATTTTATTACTATTGCCTGTCATTAACTTAGCTATTTGACAACTTTGCATTTTATGTTATATAATGATATTAAGTTAGAATGGTCATTTTGTGTTAAACAGAAAAATATGCTGGCGATTCAATTCATATTTTAGCACAGGGCACTCTCAATACATTCTTTTATTTTCTAAGATGGAAAATGAAATATTAATCACACTTTCAAAATCCTCTTTTATTACAGTTTAAAAAACCATAGTCATATTTCTTCTCTCCTTGCCTGGAGGAGGTATATTTACCAGTACAAGCTTGCTTTAATTGTAAATCAAGGGGCAAATATCACACTGTACTGAATATTCAAAGTAGCTTTAGATTTCAGAAAGGTACATAGATTGAGGTTTCTATATTCATTACCTTACAGAACATAGAAGACACAAAGGTGATTGTGGTTTTCTAGAGGGTATTTTAACATTACAAATAGAAAAACAAAAGTGTAGAATAACCAAGTTTATATTAATCCACTTAGAAGAAAATATTTAAAGAAATATACAGCCCCTGTGACAAAGGAAAAGAAATCACACTGCTACAAAATGGAAGTTCATTGTCTCAAATGTTGTTTTGTTCTGGAAGTACTGGATATTGAACACAAGGCTTCATGCATGTACATATGCCCTATCATTGGTCCACAGTCCCAACCTGTCTCCTATAACTTTGATGAAAGAAAATTAAAACACAGTCGCATGAAGAAAACTTCAAAACAACCTTGTTTCTTTACCTACTCCAGGTGAAAAGAAATCTAAAACCCTTTTCTGCAACACTTTTACTGAATGTATTCCTTTAATCCCAGCTCAGAGGTGAGGGCAGAGTTCTACAGTAAGAACTAGAAAATAGAAGTGCAGATGAAATGCGTGTTTAGGTGGGATTCCTCATACCTGAGCTTCATCTGTTTTTCTCTGTGGTTCTGTTGTCCCTCTCCTCCACTATCCAGTCTTAAAATTCACCTCCTTCACACCTTCACCATCAGTTTTGCCTTTTGAGTCATGAGGTATAGTTGAGGCCATAGGGACTATGGAAGCTCTCACCTCCAACTTTGCTTTCTAGAGCATGAGTGTGCTGAATTCCTAACATTGTTCTGTGGTAGTTAGAGAACACATACTCTGGAAAGGAGTCAGCACCTCATCTCTCTGCCAAAGTTCCCACAATTACAGCCTGAGTTTGGAGCAGACTCCTCTTGTCACATCCCCAAATAAAACACAATAGTCTTTTTTGGAGCTTACAACTGTCACTGTTCTTCTCTGTATGAGGCAATTGGACAGGTTTTATTTGTTGTTAGTGGTGGTGGTGGTTGGTTGATTAGGTTTTTTTTTTTTTGCTGTTGTTTTGCTTTTGTTTTTTAAACCATTCTTTATTAAAACTGAAAGTGGCTATGTTTGGTGGTTTTGTGAAGGGCCTACTTAATATTTGGCGCCAAAATCCAGGACAGATGCATAGGTCTTCCAGTAGGGCCCTAGTCACTCCTTTAACTGAATGCAAAACTGGTGACTCAGCCCACCTGTGGTTATGAATACTTTGTTTTTACTAGTCCATGACACCTGCCATCTTTGAACACAAATCTAGAGTCCACCTCTTTATCCATTTCTCCCTACCACTGCATCTCATGGATGAGGAATGCTTGTTCTCTTTTGTCTTGAGTATCTCTCTGACAAGCCTTTGGCATCTGGAGACGTTCACTGATTGGATTGAGAGTCGGTCTTATGGCACTTACCTCTTACTGTAACACCCTCACTGGTCTCCATTCCTATGCTATCAGAATCCCCCTGCTAGCAGAACTCCTAAGGCCCTTTAAGTTCTTTACTGCCACCTCTTTACAAGGGCATCTTGCTTCCTGCTGTCTCTGGCTCAATCTTGGCTCACTGGAGCTTGTTCTTTTTCTACTCATTGATTCTTCTCATTTGCCTTCTCAAATCTATTACCTCATGTTAAATTTTATCAGGCAGTACCTCATTTGTTTTACTTTATAATAGAAAATCAGTCTCAATTGCCAGAAAATTATACATTCATCTTCCAAATTTACACAAATTTAAAAACTTCTGCCATCAAATGTAAAAGTGCACCATCATCTGTCCAAAAATTCTCTTCTGTCCACTCATAACATCTATTACTAATCCTACTTTGTTCTTCACTCTCTTCCTTCTTGTTGAACACTGGGCTCACTCTTACAGAGGTTCAAATGTATTTTGGGGTATGGATATTATTAAAATAGAGTTTCATGCTGTTCTAGTCCACTGAAAAGCTGAGATGGGATTAAGCCTGCTTGCTCTAGACCCAAGTGCAGTAGTTTAAAACTTTTCTTCACAACCTTTGTCCTAGGTCAGAGTGGCCACCTGCCTTTGAGATGGGACAGGAGAGGAACCCAAACAAACTAGGAAAAGACACTATGTACTAAAGAAGACCTAAGAACTGAGTTATTTCTAAAAGAGGGCATGAATGACAAAGTGTAATTGTAGATATTTAACTCTTTAAATCCAATTTTACAGAATCTGAAGCCTTCTCATTTCTTAGACACTGCAAATTGTTAACATACATTCAGTCAAAACACTCATATACATAAAATAAATAAATCTTAATAAATAAAGGACTGAGAAACAAACCTTGAGGTTATAAAAAATATAATCCTGGGCGTCATTGTAGAATAGAGTCCAGAAAAATGATAAGAACCAGAGATTCAGGAAGTTTGTGGTGAGACTGTTTTCCCTAGGAATGTCAGTATATACACGCATAAATTGTTACCAAATGATTCCCTGAACATGCATCAAAAGAGGACAGAAAATAGACATCCAAAAGTGGACAAGAGAAAGCCAACAAGTTCTCAACCTTATAATTAAACTATAGACACTGCTGGAAATCTGAGAGCTGGGGAAATAGTAATAATAATGAAATATAATAATAATAATAATATAATACTCCCCAATAAGAAGCTCTTCTTTTGTACATAGTGTCTTTTCCTGTTGATAGGGCAGAAGTTAGGTAGGCAGGGAAAACTGGACTGAATTCTGGGAGAAAGAAGGCAGAAGGAAAAGCCATGAATCTGCTGGAGTCAGACGCTGAGAATTTTACCTGGTAAGCCATGTCCTCCTGGTGATGCACAGATTACTAGAAATGAATTAAATTAAGATGTAAGAGTTAGCAAATAAGAAGTTAGAGTTAATTGACCAAACAGTGTTTTAATTAATACAGCTTCTTTGTCATTATTTCGGTTCTGGGTGGCCGGGACAAACAAGTGGCCTTCTCCAGTATATCCCCTACTAGAATGTCTCTTATTTAAAGAAGTGACATAAGAATCAGACAGAAGGAATAGAACACACCATGGTGGTATATATGCTGATATCACTAATATTGCTTGAAACACCTACAAACACTTTAGTATTCTGCCATTTCCTTCTATGGAAAACATATATGGGCATATACACATACATGTATATATGTATGCACACATTTTATGTGTGTACATGTACATACATATATATATAGAGAGAGTGTACATATATGTATTCACACACAGAGAAAGAAAAAGAGACAGAGAGACAGAAAGTATCAAAGAGAGAATTAAATGACAAATTTATGTCCATAGACCATTTTCAACACATCAATTTTAACACTGGGTATTAATAAACTGATTTGTATACTTACATGTCTATGGCAACAGTATCATCAGTAGTCAAATATAGAATAATCCTGTATATGCTACTATAATAGATGGTATACATAGAATGTGAAACTACACAAATTACCATAATTAATTTGAACATAAGGTGGAAAATAAGCCATACTGTGTCACTCCTTTTATATGAGTTTCACAAATAGGCAAACACCCATTATGTGTTCTGTGTGGAAATCATGCTTATCTCTGTAGGAAATAATGACAATGACACACGGATATGTGTCTGCTGAGCTACTAATGCTTTCTCTCTTCATAAGCACACAGATGCTCTCATTAAGTCTTTCCCCTGGGATCAGGTAAAGTCTCTCTTTGTTGTTTTAGATTAAAATATATTCTAAAAGTTTTCCCTCCATAAGTCTGTACATCATTGTGGCAGTCTTCCCCTCAAGTGCTTCCACAGAAAACTGTGTAAAACATGTAATTTAAAATTTTATTAGAAACAAGGTTGTTTGTATTAATGTTGAACTCACTTTTTCAATAGGCCTTCAAGTTTCATTTGCTTTTCTTAAAAAAGATAGCAAATCAGGGCTGAAGACATGGCTTAGTAATTAATTACTCTTGTTGACTATTCTAAGGACACAGGTTCAGTTCCCAGCATGCTCTTGATGGCCTACAATAATGTGTAAGTCCATTTCTTGGGGATTCAAGGCCATCTTCAGACATTAATTTACACTATGGGCACATGATGCAGTGGCATAAAGAAGAGAGAATTAAAAAGAAGAAACTAGTATATTTTATTGCGACTTTTTAAATAAAAATACTCTAGAGTGAATCACTCCAAAATTAGAAAGAGAACATTTTTTAGCATTTGCAATTCTGGTTCGGGAAAGCAAAGCAAAATCACACTCGAGTAATAAATATTTATGTTTCTAAATATCATATCATTGTGTTTTAACTATATTGGCAGCACTCAAATTCACCTTGGAATGTGTTTTAACATAATCTGTTATGAGACCATAATTTTTCTTTTATAATCATTAAATTATGAACAATTAAAAAAATGAATGAAAATTATTCATTATATTATAAAAGTTGACAATAATTTGAAGATGTGGCCTCACTTAACAACTATCTTGGAAGTACATGAATTTATATATCTGTATATATGAATATTGTGCCATTCTCTGATCCAAATTCTTTAGAGACTGAGCATATGGATAAAGATTCCTGCTCAATAAACAGACTTCAAGTCTTTTCACTGAAGAAAGCACTGAGATGACCAAACAATGCAGTTGTAGTCATCTGCTTAGTAATGCCCAGCCCTACTGCTTTAATTTCTATGCTTTTGTAGTATCAGTTGGCTCTTTTCACAAAGTTAAAAGATAGAAACATGTCAATCTACCACAAATGATAAAAATACTAAGGGAACTTGTTATATACATACTGTGGAACAACATTTAACTTTAGAAAATATTTCCATTTATGGTGATAATGACAAACCTGGAGGAAATCACAATAAAGAAAACAAGGCAGTCAAAGATGGATAAGTATTTTATGATTTCATTTTTGTGAAAAATAATAAAAAGAATAAGAAGGAGAAAGCAGGGGTCTCCAGAGATTGTTTAAGCAGTACAATGATGACTATAAGTGGTTAAAAGCAAAAATCATTGAAAAAGATGTAGTTATGTCCAGCAGATTTGACAGTCAACAATGCTATATGATCACTTTAAACTCTTAAGCAGACAGCTCATATCAGTCTCTCAATGGACAGCAACACAGCAGCAGAATTAGAATAGAAAATTTGTGTAGGGGAGCAATGTGACTAGATGTTTGATTTCAGTATAAGTTTATACAGATATATGAATTTGGTGACACAAATTAAAGTATATAAATTAAATATGTGAAAGCTTAAATATATCAGTTGTTTCTAAGGGAGATATTTCAAAAAATTATTTTGTTTTTTTTTCTTTTTTATTTATTTATTTATCTTTTATTCATTTATTAAAGATTTCTGTCTCTTCCCCACCTCCGCCTCCCATTTCCCCCCTCCCCCAATCAAGACCCCCTCCTTCAACAGCCCAAAGAGCAATCAGGGTTCCCTGCCCTGTGGGAAGTCCAAGGACCTCCCACCTCCATCCAGGTCTAGTAAGGTGAACATCCAAACTGCCTAGGCTCCCCCAAAGCCAGAACGTGCAGTAGGATCAAAAACCCATTCCCATTGTTCTTAAGTTCTCAGTAGTCCTCATTGTCCACTATGTTCAGCGAGTCCGGTTTTATCCCTTGCTTTTTCAGACCCAGGCCAGCTGGCCTCGGTGAGTTCCCGATAGAACATCCCCATTGTCTCAGTGTGTGGGTGCACCCCTCACTGTCCTGAGTTCCTTGCACGTGCTCTCTCTCCTTCTGCTCCTGATTTGGACCTTGAGATTTCAGTCCGGTGCTCCAATGTGGGTCTTTGTCTCTGTCTCCTTTCATTGCCTGATGAAGGTTAATATTCAGGAGGATGACTATATGTTTTTCTTTGGATTCTCCTTCTTATTTAGCTTCTCTAAGATCACAAATTATAGGCTCAATGCCCTTTATTTATGGCTAGAAACCAAATATGAGTGAGTATATCCCATGTTCCTCTTTTGGGGTCTGGCTTACCTCACTCAGTATAGTGTTTTCTATTTCCATCCATTTGCCTGTAAACTTCAAGAAGTCCTTGTTTTTTACTGCTGAGTAGTACTCTAAAATGTATATATTCCATACTTTCTTCATCCATTCTTCAATTGTAGGGCATCTAGGTTGTTTCCAGGTTCTGGCTATTACAAACAGTGCTGCTATGAACATAGTAGAGCATATACTTTTGTTGTATGATAAGGCCTCTCTTGGGTATATTCCCAAGAGTGGTATTGCTGGGTCCAGGGGTATTGGCATAAAAACAGAGAAGTCGACCAATGGAATCGAATAGAAGACCCTGACTTTAACCCACAAACCTATGAACACTTGATTTTCGATAAAGGAGATAAAAATATACAATGGAAAAAAGAGAGCATCTTCAACAAATTGTGCTGGCAAAACTGGATGTCAATCTGTAGAAGAATGAAAATAGACCCATATCTATCACCATGCACAAAACTCAAGTCCAAGTGGATTAAAGACCTCAATATCAGTCCAAACACACTGAACCTGATAGAAGAGAAAGTGGGAAGTACTCTACAACACGTGGGCACAGGAGAACACTTCCTACGTATAACCCCAGCAGCACAGACAGTAAGGGCCTCATTGAATAAATGGGACCTACTGAGACTGAGAAGCTTCTGTAAAGCAAAGGACACTGTTGCTAAGACAGGAAGGCAACCCACTGACTGGGAGAAGATCTTCACCAACCCCGCAACTGACAAAGGTCTGATCTCCAAAATATATAATGAACTCAAGAAACTAGACCGTAAAAGGCTAATCAACCCAATTATAAAATGGGGCACTGAACTGAACAGAGAATTCTCAACAGAAGAAGTTTAAATGGCCAAAAGACACCTAAGGTCAGGCTCAACTTCCTTAGCGATCAGGGAAATGCAAATCAAGACAACTTTAAGATACCATCTTACACCTGTCAGAATGGCAAAAATAAAAAACACCAATGATAGCCTTTGCTGGAGAGGTTGTGGAGAAAGGGGTACACTCATCCATTGCTGGTGGGAAACTTGTGCAACCACTTTGGAAAGCAGTGTGGAGGTTTCTCAGGAAATTCGGAATCAAAAAAATTATTTTGAGTGGTCATAGTGCACCATTAGAGTAAGCAATCAAGAGGCAGCAATCTGAAGATAGTATATCTTAGGCCATCTAGGGCTACATGGTGATATAATTTCACCACATATATGCACAACCATAAGTAACAATAATTTGATAATGAATCCTCTAGTTATTTAAATCATGATCTGAACTGATTTCTGACCCATTAAACAAAGCTAAAATGTCCTTATTATTTACTTATCAGAGGGATATCAAGGTTGTGTTTGAAAGATCTTTAGACAGATAACATACAGGAAAGAGATCCTTAGGGACAATGAAAAGGGGAAAGTGATGCAGAATTTAAACCAATGATTTATTGAAGTGAATTGTGAGATATAATCATCATTCCAAAACAGTATTTTCAGCAAAATCTTACACCAGGAACTTTCTAATTTATCAAAATTAGTGCCCCATAATGTCTATGGTATGAAAATGCAATACTTTCTACATTTCAAAATGTATTTCAAAAGGGTACAGTACAGTGTCTCCTCTGTAATACGGAATGAGGAGATAAAGAGGAAGCCCTTATATTAAGGAGAGAATGAAAGAATAAGCATCATTCACAGTTTAATTTATACCTGTAAAACCTGACTGCAAATATTTGAAACTAATATATGATTATATGTGGAAAAGAGAGGAATATATTCCTTAAACACAAAGAAGTGTTTAAGGATATCAAAGACACTGCATCTGAAATCATGGTTTCCTGATCTGCATCTTAAAAGGAAAGTTATTTCTTCACTTAAACAGATGGACTCTATAATTTATTATGTTCCTTGCACCAAAGCTTATAACAGTTAGGAATCACGAGTGACTCACTGTCTATAGAAACAAGATAAAGACTAATACGCGTGAATAGTCAAGATGTTGAAATTCTGTCTTAACCTTTTATTCAAAAAGACAGAGTTTACACTAAAATATTGACACTTCAGGGAACAGAAGGTGAGTTTATCTAGTAATTTTAGTATGAAAGCCCATTCTCTATTTCAGTGATCACTTAGCTATAATATACATAGGAGCATATTTCAGATATCTAGAGAATAAGGACAGAATAATGAGCCAAATCATATCAGATGGCATAAACACACACACACACCTTCAAAAAAATCTGTCACTAATCTATAGAGCTATTACCAAGATGGGCATCTGATCATTGGAAACAGTACACTGTGACAATAGGTATGCACTAAATGAGCATCCTGCCCCATAACCTCCAAGTCAGAAGCTCAGGTCTCTGTTATCAGACTCACTGTCCCCAGATCACTGATTTTTGTCATTAGAACTGTTTTGTTCTGCCTACATTGAAATTGACAAACAGTGAAAAACCTTTTTTTGCTATTTTACTGACACACACACACACACACACACACACACACACACACACACATATATATATATATATATATATATATATATATATATATATATATATAGAGAGAGAGAGAGAGAGAGAGAGAGAGAGAAGTCATGGATGTGGAGATCAAAAGACAGTTATCACAAGGTGATTCACTCCTTCCAACATGGGTTCCAGCAAGTATTTAAGGATTGCATACTGGGCATGCTAAGTGCTTTTCCTTACTAATCCCCCCTCACAATGAACACTTTGAAAAGGCTCTCCCTCACTAGAACTTACAAAGAAACATGGAAGAGCTATGATGTTTCAGTAGTTAAGAGCATTTGTTTTCTTTCAAAGGATTTGGGCTCAGTTCCTTGCACTCACATTGTTTCTTAAGAAGATGAATTTAAAAAAAAACAAATTTTAAAAGGGAAGCACATAGTTTTAGTAAGGAAAATTGTGATTTTAGAACAACATGATAGAGTTATGAGAGGTTGAGGGCCATTAAATGTTATAGTAATAGTTTAGATTAAAAGAGAATAGAAGGGGAGGGGATTAAAGAAAAATCAAATGCAGATCAAAAACAGCCTCTTATGTGTTAATAGACATAGAGAATTCCAGAATATTTATAAACAAGAGAAGGAGCTAAACTATATTTAAATAATATGACAAGGAACAACAAATTCTCCAAGTAAGCAAAGCTTGGGTCTTAAACCCTACCAGTTGTTACATTTTATAACCTGGTGTAGCTGGTCTTTCATTGGAGTGCCAGTTCCTAAATAATGACGTGGAGACTTCTTATTAATTTTCAGTTCTTGTCCTTAGTTTAGGTTTATACCCAACTATCTCTTATAACTTAAGCTGTTAATATTAATCTACATTCTGGTTATGTCTCCATACTGTATATCTGACTCTCTTCACATCTTGCTTGCTTAATCCCATGTACCTCAGATTCTTCTCAAGTTCTTCCCTCTTCCTGAAAGTCCCTCCTATTTTCTTCTGCCTAACTCTTGGTCACTCAGCTATTTATTAAACCAACCAGAAGGTGCTTAGGCAAAGACACATCTTCACACTGTACAAAAGATCCCACAGCACGGCACCCACTGTAGTAAGAGGCTACAGCCTAGAAACTACTGATGGCAAAGCTCTGAGGAAAACCTCTGAGATTACTATGAGTATTATGTCACACATTTGTTTTCCATATGCCACTTTTAAGAATTCATATCTAAGAGTTCTTTGCATATTCTTTGTGTGTTGTTCTATGGTCCTTAGGGGCACAACTGAATAAGGAAAGGTATAAAAAAGGGGAGAGTTCATAAATTATACTTTTGTAAATTATCTGTAGTCTTCCAATAGCTGTTTTCAGATAACTAAGTATAATTAGCCATGACTAGAAAACAAAGGCATTCTCTGATATATTAGCTAAACTGTAGAAAACAAAAACTGTGCAATGAAATGCAAATGTGAAAGTATAAAGTTAAAAAGTTTAATTAAATTCACTAAATGTTAAATTTCTTTTCTCATTGTGTTATTAAGCTTTCTTTCACTGTAAACATACTTTGAATAATTAGAAAAATATTTGGAATAATTAGACTATTAAAAGGAAGGTGGGTTTTTTTCCCTTAAAGATTTGAAGATTCAAGTTTGACAAGGTGTTTGTCTCCAACTAAATAAAAAGAAAGTTCCATACTTCTGAAATAGATAATATAGGGTTCACATTTTTATTTCAAAATGAATTTTATAAAAAAGAACAATTAAAACAAAACAAGGAAGGTCCCAGAAGGATGAATTTTTATTTGTCTATTGACTGACACCATATTGCCTAGTAGTGGCATATGAACATGAATATCAAAGTCCTGTACAAGTGGTCTTGCTCTCTATCACCCACATGAACACACTGTCCACCTGCTTTCATGTCTACAATTTCTCCCAGCAGGTATTCAGTAACCCCTGTCATCTCTAACTTCCTGACACCTGTCGTCTCGTCTCTGACTTCATTTAAAAACTAATCACATCATACAACAATTGACTACCTGCAGTGACTTTAAACTTGCTATGTACAGTGTCTGAACATACCTAATTACCTTTGAATTCTTAGTGGAGTCCTACATAACCACATGACACACAAACTCTCTATCCTGATTAAATTTTGAAGACCTGATATTTCCCAATTATTTGGCAGCAAACATTGTTTGAGATAAAAGTTATTTTTACAAATAGAGTCTTCTAAAGAGCTTGTTCAACTCTGAGTCACTCAACAAATACTCAGTGAATTACTAATAATCCTCATGTAGCTATTTCTTCAATTTGTAAGGAAAAGTTCTATAGAGAAAATGTATTTGACATGTGTTTATTTTACTGAGGGAAGTCACAATTCAACCTACTTTTCTTTTTTTTTAAAAAAAATTATTTATTTATTTATTTATTTATTATGTATACAATATTCTGTCTGTGTGTATGTCTGTAGGCCAGAAAAGAGCACCAGACCTCATTCCAACTGGTTGTGAGCCACCATGTGGTTGCTGGGAATTGAACTCAGGACCTTTGGAAGAGCAGGCAATGCTCTTAACCACTGAGCCATCTCTCCAGCCCCCCTTTTCTTTTTTTTTTTTTTTAAAAGCTGATAACCTAAGACACATCTTTAGGATGAATTCACGTCTAAATTTTGTGCTCAATAAAAGTGGTATTGCATCCATCCATAATATGAAAAAATCCAAATATGAATGAAACAAGGTTATATAAAACAAAATGTACATCTCTAGAAACATATTCCTAAAATACAGAAGTATATGAAATCCCTGGTAGGGAACTAGCGGTGTGAAAAATGCTTGGTAAAATCTAGGCGGATGTGGACAAGTAAAATGAAAGGAATGAGGCAATGCACATTACAAGTCATGTAAAAGAAGAGTTAAATAACTGAGATATCCAAATATCATATTCAATAATCTTATTATTCTATATTAGAAGAAACATAAATTCCATGGAAAGAAAAGAATAAGGCAATTCATTATCATATCATCCTTACAAATGCAGTTTAGAGGAGCCATGCACCCAGAACAGGAATAAAGGTAACTCCTATGAAGATGGATGGTGATACATGTATAAACATCATTAGATGAGAAGATAAACAAGTAATCAAATTATTAAAATAGCAAGCCATCAAAGTATAAAATAAATGAGGAGAGGAAATATTTGAAATACCTAAAAATACTTACAAAATAGTAAATAAAAATCTATTCTCAGCCGGGCGATGGTGGCGCACGCCTTTAATCCCAGCACTTGGGAGGCAGAGGAAGGCGGATCTCTGTGAGTTCGAGACCAGCCTGGTCTACAGAGCTAGTTCCAGGACAGGCTCCAAAGCCACAGAGAAACCCTGTCTCGAAAAACCAAAAAAAAAAAAAAAAATTCTATTCTCATTACTGAAATACAAATACAGACATGATGTTAAAACTTTGAGTCTAATATAATGTATTTCAGAAGAAGATTTAACTGTATACTGACTTAAAAAAAATCTCACACTAATTGAAAAACACGGATTCAAAATAAAGAATAAAAAGGGTCTCCTAAGCAAATGGAATCTGAAAATAACCAAGAATATATAGGCTTATATCAGAAAAAACATAGCTATACACTATATACCAAAGATTTGAAAAGCTCAATTATCATACAATATACTCAAGAAGACATATAAAAGAAACCTATACCCATTAAATATTGCAGCACCGTGCTGTATACAGCAGCACCACTACTTTAACAGATAATCATAAATTCCAACAAATATGAGGTGTGTCAGGAGATCTTCCAGTCTAAAATCAACTAAGTAACAACAGAATTAAAGTGTTGCAGATTAAATAGAATTATCATTTAGAAATCACACCATCTAGCAGCTGTAGAATGTACACGAACATAGTATATTTTAGTAAAACAAGGGATACTACATTTTAAATCTATATTTTATTTCTTTCTGATCACAAAGAAATATGCATAAAACCAATGGAGATAAAAATTAGAAATTAAGGAAGTATGTAAAATGTACATAATATATTTGAACTGTGAGATTATTGTGGAAGTTAGAACAATAATATAGTTTCCTCAAAAGAAAAGAAAATGCAAACATGGCATTCTAAAGCTAGCTGATGGAGTAAGGGCAGGATGAAGATGAAACTGAGAGCAATTGGTGACTACATCAAAAAAGAATAATCTCAAGTAAATTCCTCCAGGAATTTCAGAATGAGACTGTGTCTTAGAGCTGCCTCCTCCTGTCTTATATTCCTCTCTAGGGCTAGGATTACAGGCATGAGCCACCTGATTTCTATGGCAACTAGTGTGTTTACTGGGGTTAAAGGTACATGTCATTGTAGCTACTGGGATTAAAGATGTGTGTTACCATAACCTGGTCTGTAAAGCTGAGCAGTGGTACTCTTTTACTCAGATCTTGAGGTAGTTGTTAATTATTAAAATACAATTGAAATGCCACTATTTAGGAAGGTGACTATTAAACTTATTCAAAACAAGATGGGACATTCCTTCTAAAGTCCTGCCTCACAGAAAAGCCATTTCAGACTGAGGTCAAGGTCAGTGGCTGCCTGTTTTGCTTTTCAGATCTTTGGGTTGGACCACAATTTCTGACCTTGAGTTTTTTTATTAACTGTGCTTCATTCCTATGTATTCTGATTGTCCATTTTAGACAGCATCCTGCCATTTTCCTGCCCAAATGGCTAGCTTTGCCACAATGAAAGGGAACTTGATATGGAGACTCTTTGATCTCCTTCACCATTATTTTTATGTAATAGATTGGTGTTGCCAAGAGCAGATGTGTCTCACTGTTATGAAAAGTTTTAGGCTATTAAACATTGTAAATGTCATATTCTGTAGATCTTTGAAGGTTTTAAAGATCAACAGTCTATCTAAAATACATCTGTTAAACCTTGAAAACATACCCAACATAACTCCAAGTTTGATTTTTTTATACTAATAGTTTTCAAGGACTGGAACATTATATCACACTATCACACCTCTTTTTTTTTTTGGTGGTGGGGGGTGTTCGAGACAGGGTTTCTCTGTGGTTTTGGAGCTTGTCCTGGAACTAACTCTTGTAGACCAGGCTGGTCTTGAACTCACAGAGATCCGCCTGCCTCTGCCTCCCGAGTGCTGGGATTCAAGGCGTGTGCCACAACCCCCCAGCCACATTTCTTTTTTTTAAATGAGCTGCATTGGTACAATACCTTATGCAATAGTAGAAACATACATATAGCATAAAAATAAACTTAAATTGGTACCAATATATAAAATCCATACCAATGTAAAATATTTGAGGTGAATAGTTATCTTTTTATCCTATATTTCTATATTCCCACTGAATTATGACATATATTCATAACCCATTGGATGACCAAAACCATACAACCCATCTCCAGGGATTATGAAAGTTGTGCTCTCTAGACTACTTTCTGTTGTCTGTGTGTGAAGGTATTACTAAGGGACCTTGAAAACTTATAGAAAATGGTCAAATCCTAAGAAAACTAGCTATAACACTTGTACACTCTGTGTAATAGGAAGGTACAGGGTTTATCTGAAGTCCTAGCTAGAACACTCTGTGAGGTTAGACCATCTCAGCTAGAGGCCTTGAAGTTGTTCTAAATTCAGAATTCTGAGAGGATTTCAACCGAGGCGCTCTAAAAGGCTGGTGCACCTGGGCCACTCATTTTCAATGGTGTTTGGTCCATTTACTCTGAAAATACACAAACGTTCAAAAGTAACTCAGATATCAGCAGTAATGCAAGTATGGACTTGCATTGAATGCAAGCTAGCCAAAATTTGATTTTTTTGTTTTATCTTTTAGCATCTAAAAGACATCTGTCAACTTTATATGTTTGTTTGGACTATATAAACAAACTTCTGTCCATGCCATAAGGAAAGATGGCATGTAATATTAAGTCTTAAAGAGTCTGTAACCAACAAGATTTACAATGTTTTGTCCAGTCTCAGAGCTATTTCTGGTGAACCATCTGTTCAACCCCATACATTCTTCATGATATAAAAAATTAAATATAAAAATTGAACAATATCAAATTGAAGAGATAGTCTAAATCTTTAGTCACACAAACAGCATGGTGTTGGCATAAACATAAGTATGAATTAATGAAGCAGAACAGTGAACAGAGAAGTAAGTAGATATGTACTCAAGTAAATCACCACAAAGGTATATAAACTTAAATTGAATAAACACAACTTCCTCATCCCAGGGTGTTTTGAATAGCTGACCACCACATAAAGATGATTAAAATCAACCCATACCTCTCACTCTGCATAAAAATCTATTTGAGGGCTTGATTTTTTTTGTTTGTTTTTTGAGACAGGGTTTCTCTGTAACTTTGGAGCCTGTCCAAGAACTAGCTCTTGTAGATCAGGTTGGCCTCAAACTCACAGAGATCCTCCTGCCTGCGCCTCCTAAATGCTGGGATTAAAGGCATGCCCCAAAACCAGCTGGCTTCAAGGGCTTGATTTTTTTTTAACACAAATGATGAATGTTATATTCCACTATCTGCATGGATTCCAATATTTCCACTCATTCTTCTGCCCATTTTCCCTCATAGATTTCATATGCCATGGCCAGAACAATGCATGATGTTTTGGAAGGGGTAGAAGTGGACAGAGGAGAAAGTAAAGGGAAGAGAGAAAAATGTATAGCTCAATAAAAACAATTAAAAAAGGAAAATTCCAGTTTGTTTTAGGCTGGGATAATGAGATATAAGAAGATTCACATTTTTCCTTCTGTGGGTATGTCTACGCGAGTATATATGGTGATAGATAAATGACTTAACAATTTGAAAAAAGATCTAATGTGCGCATAAATTTATTCACAGCCCTATTGCAAGCAAAGAGGGTTATTCTTGTCCATACAAAATGTCATTTCTGTTGCAAATAATAAGAATGATGGCATGGAATAACCAGCACTCTATCCCTGACCTCTCCATCATCATTCTGAGAAGTGATGGGGAGCTGTTCCTAGTAGTTTAGGTGCTCCTGACCATAATCCAATTATATGTACCTGGGCAAGAAGCAATGACACATCAGTGTCATCTTAGTTTATAAAACCTAGGAAATTAGTGAGTAGGTTATTAGCTGTGTTATAAACTACAATACTTAGAAGATCCTGGGATTAGGGCAAAAGTAGTGGGAAAATTGTAGAAAGGTTATGCATGAAAAAGTGTAATACATGCCTGCATTCCCAGGACTCATGAGGCTGAACCTTGAATTTAATCCAATTTCTAAAGAAATAAATAAAGATCTCATAGACATATCAAATATTTAAAAGAAATAAAACATTCAAATATATAATTAATATTTTGAAAAAAAGTAAAAACTAAATCCTATACTGTTTCTGTATTCTGTTGCTCTTAATACTAGTTAGAGACATAGTACAGTATTTACACAAATGTATTGCATATTGCAGACAACTTCCAAAAAAAAACTAACTTTAATTTTTATTTCTATGAAAGGGTACAGAACACATCCATTACTTGCAACTGCTTTTCAGCCTTATCAATTATTAAATGACTCGGTTGTGCTCATTTCTTCATCTATTTCATGCAAGGCTTCACACTGAAGAGGAAAGGGGAAAAGTTAAGTTATTTTACTGAATGTTTAGTACATATCTGTCTCATGCTCTGTGGCAAGCAACAGCCATGCTTATTTGCAGGATTATGTGCTTGCTTCCATAAATATTTAAGAATGTGCCAGTGTGAGGATTTTGTGATATTCTTCACTGCATGTACATTTCCATCCCAGACTTCCAGCTGTGACTATAATACTTCCCAGCAGGTACAACTCTAATTTCACCTGAACAGTGCAGCAAAATTTGACTGTCATATACACAGATATAATCTTCAATGTTTGCTGACTAGTACCGTTTCTGAGCACAATATATAAATTTTATGATTTTCTTCTAAACTTTTAAACTTCTTTGTACAAGATTTTACTTTTAAAATGTTAATTACATTTATTTCTGCATACTTGTGCACATAATTACACTGTCTGTGGTGGCCACAAAGGGGGCTGGAGCAACTGTAGCTGGACCTACAGGCAGCTTTGTCCTGTCTGCGATGAAGTTTTGAGTTGAATTCTTAGCGTCTAGAAGAGCATTTTATGCTTCTAATGGCTGAATCATCTTTCCAGATCATCCCCAAATTTGTATATGTCATAATTTTAGCTCTTAAGATTGCTAATTACATTTTATGTTCACCACAAATTTATTTGCTTGAAGATATTATAATCATTTGTTAAGTCTAGAATAAAATTTGCTAAAGCAGGAGTTAACAATCTACCTAATGCCAGAGAGTTCTGAAGAGTTGGATATGCAGTTTAAAACTAAAAGTGTAATTTCACAGTTTTCAAGTCTTTGTTTGTAGCCTTTCTCAACAGAGTAATTCATACTTCATATAAATTAGTTATTATTTTCATAAAATAATTTTAGTGATGGTAGAATTAATAGGTTTGTATTTTTAAGACTACAAATTCTATATTTGATGTTTCCAGAGATTAAAGCTTAAATGGATAGAAATTATAAACCAAACCCATGTTTATTCTATCAGAGAATTGTTTAATCCTATCAGAACTAAAATTTACTGTGGCTGAATGTATTTTACAAATGAATATCAAGGGCACCTAAACATGATTTTATTTTATCATCCTTATTCCATGGAGTAGAAAGAGTTTTGGCTAAGAGGCAGTGCCCAAGGAAAGTCTCAGTCACAGCAGATTAGCAAGTAAATAAAAAAAAGTGAAGCTTCTCACAGTCATCGTCACTAGTTAAACAAACAAAATCAACCACCAACATGGAAAATTACTATAACCAGGATCTGGAATTCATAAAATGTTAAGAAAGTGGACACAAATTTGTAATCAATACAAAAAAGAAACCAAAATATCTAGAAAGTAGTTTGTGCCACGCTAACTCAATTTGGATCAACTGATACAAGAGTTATCTGAGAAAGGGAATCCTCAGTTGAGAAAATCTCTCCATAAGTTCCAACTGTGGGCAAGCCCTTGGGGCACTCTCTTAATTAGTGATTGGTATACCCAGCCCATTGTCGATGGAACCACTCCTGTGCTGGTGGTCCTGGCTTCTAACAAAGGCTGAAAATGCCCTGAGAAGAAAGCCAAAAAGCATTACATTTACATTACTTCTGCAATTCAATTTCCAGGTTCCTGTCCTGCTTGAATTCCTGTCATCTCTTTTTTTTTTTTGCTTAAGAACTATAATGTGGAAGTATAAGGCAAATAAATCTGTTCCTCCCCAAGTTACTTTTGTCTTGATTTTTTTTTTTTTATCACAGTAATGGTCACCCTGAGTATGAGAGAAATTTGTATCAGGATAGTATGGTATTTGGGGCACAGACCTGAACAGCTGTTTTTGGATGGATTCTGGAGGACATTGGAACCTTGGACTAGATATGCCATTGAGTGTTGAGAACACAATGAACTATTCTGTAGAAGCTTGAAGGAGTGACACCTGGCATGTAATGTTTTAGAGGGAAGTATAAAGACTCTATTAAGGTCGCTTGTTATTTTGAATTAAGATTCTGTTGTTCTGGTCAGTTGGCACCGAAGAGTCGATACCACGATGTGAAATTTTTGTTTACCATGACAATTGATGCTGGAGAGCTAAAGTTGAGAAATCCGTGGTGATTAAGAAGGGACCAGTATCACTGAGGTGAAATCTGGAAAATGTGTCCTAAGAGGTAGCATACAGAAACTGTGTTCCAGAGTTAACCAAGATTATACTTCTCGTTGGCAACCAAACGTGATGATGTAAGAGTCACCCACTGATACTCGTTTTGAAGGCATAAAGAGATCATAGAAACAACTGTGGCTTGGCACTTTGAGAGGGCAGCAGAGACCATTGGTGAATATACATCTTCAGTAGTGGTTGAAGGCCCAGAATTAAGTGGGTCATGCAGTGAAATTGAAGCTTGACACCAAAAAGAAAGACCAGGAAATCCTTCTGATAAAAGTACAGTCCACTTGCTGCAGAACACCCCAGCATTTGGAGATGCCAGTACCACAGGAGGACCACCAGGGACAGCAGCAGCCATGGAGCTGACTCTACTGACAGGGGGAGTGGGTGAATTGGCCCCAGAATGTGCGTTTTGTAGATCAGACCCTAACTATCATCTGTCACATGGTGGATTGGGCATGGTAAATGCCCCCCACCTCACTGCTGCCTTTGGTGGGTGGAACATCTGGCCTCAAGGTCATAAGAACAGGAGAGCCTGGAAATCAATATGACAGTTTCTCAGAAACACGGGAATACAGACACAGCAATACTAATTTTGGTCATATACACAAAAGATGCATACTCATACCACAAGGACATTTACTCAACTATGTTCATAGCAGCATTTAATAGCCAGAACCTGGAGACAACCTAGATGCTCTGCAACTAAAAATTGGATAAAGAAAATGTGGTACACAATGAAGTATTACTCAGCACTGAGAAAACAACAACATCTTGAAATATGCAGGCAAGTGGATAGAACTTGAAAAAACATGATGAGTGAGGTAACCCAGACTCAGAAAGACAACCATGATATGCACTCGCTCATAAGTGGATATTAGACATAGATCAAAAGATAACCAACCTAGAGTTCACAGAGACATATATGGATCTCCCTGGGAAAAGGAAATAGACAAGATATCCTGAGTAAATTGGGAGTGTTGGGTGGAAGAAGAGTGAAGAGGAGAGAAGGGGAGGGTTCAGGAGAACATGAAGGATATGGAAGATCAAGCTGGGGGGAGGACAGAGAGAGATCAAGACAAGAGATATCTTGATACAGCATACCATTATGGGATTAATGAGAAACCTGGATCTAGGAAAATTCTCAGGAATACACAAGCATGACCCCAGCTAAGAACCTAAGCAATAGTGGAGAGGGTTCCTGAACTGCCCTTCCCCTGCGAGCAGATTGAGGACTACCTTAATTGTCATCATAGAACCTTCATCTAGTAACTGAGAGAAGCAGATGCACAGATTCACATCTAAGCACTGGGACAAGCTCCCATAGTCTTGTTGTGAAGAGGGAGGAGCGATAATATGAGCAAACAGTCAAAACCATGATAGGGTAACTGATGGAAGCAGCTGGCTAGAGCTAGTGAGAGCTCACTGACTCAGGTTTGACAGTTGGTAAACCTGGATAGGACCAAAAAATGCCCTCTGAATGTTAGTAACAGTCATGTGACTTAGGCAGTTTTTGGCTTTGGAACCAGTATTTATCCCTAGTGTATGAACTGGCTTTTTGGAGCCCATTCTCTATGGAGGGAAATCTTGCTTGGTCTAGATATAGGGAGGAGGACCTTGGTTCTACCTCAAGTGATGTAACAGATTTTATTGACTTCCCATGGGAGGCCTCACTCTCTCTGTGGAATGTATGGAGTGGGTTGGGTGGGGGAAAGGTGCAGGCAAATGAATGGGGGAGGTTGAGGGAACTGGGACTAGTTTGCAAAATAAAAAAGGATTGTTTAAAAAAATAAAATACAAAATAAAAATTAAACAAAAAAAAACTAGATGCAAAATTTGCCCTGCCTAATTGCTTTAGTTAGAACGTTGAGGATGGCATCAAATTAAAAGAGTGAAACTGAAAATTAAAAAAAAAAAAGATGCTTAAGACTAATTCTTGTGTTTTAATACTGGGACTTGTAGTAGAAAAAGAGAATTATCTCCAACAAGTTGTCTTCTGACTTCCCTTGAAAGAGTTGCATTGTGTGCCTGCTTACACATGTGTACCATCATAATAAATAAAATTACACTTAAAACATGCATACAGGGAGAGAGGACTTCATAAGACTAAACAGTACCCAAATATTTAAAGTTCATAATAGCGAAAAAGTAACCTAGAAAACTGAAAACAAAACCATCAGACTGAAATCTCAAGGTCCAAATCAGGAGCAGAAGGAGAGAGAGCACGAGCAAGGAACTCAGGACCACGAGGGGTGCACCCACACACTGAGACAATGGGTATGTTCTATCGGGAACTCACCAAGGCCAGCTGGTCTGGGTCTGAAAAAGCATGGGATAACACCAGACTCGCTGAACATAGTGGACAATGAGGACTACTGAGAACTCAAGAACAATGGCAATGGGTTTTTGATCCTACTGCACTTACTGGCTTTGTGGGAGCCTAGGCAGTTTGGATGTTCACCTTACTAGACCTGGAAGGAAGAGGGAGGTCCTTGGACTCCCCCCCAGGGCAGGGAACCCTGATTACTCTTTGGGCTGTCGAGGGAGGGGGACTTGATTGGGGGAGGGGGAGAGAAAGGGGAGGCGGCGGTGGGGAAGAGACAGAAATCTTTAATAAATGAATAAAAAAAATAAAAAAAAAAGTAAAAAGAAAGAAAAAAACATGATGCTAACAATAAGTGAATATACAATATTTGAAGAAACAACAAATGATCAACTGTCAAATGCTACTTAAGGAAGGGGGAAAGAAACAATATTTTGACAGCTAATGTTTTCAACTCAAATTTTCTTGCCAGTTTAAGATAGACTGTGATCTTATTACATGATCTAAAATTTATTAAGAAGTAAAAGGCACACTGATTTTTGTGAATTAATTTTTCAGATATAGTAAAACATTCTTTGACTCTGAGTGCTAGCACTAGAAGGACAAAGTAAATTAAAGAGGCCCCTTCAACATAAAGGATTGTATTATGAACACAGAAGAGCTCATGTAAGAGAATAGATATAGTAAAGCTGGATACCCGGAAGAAAGGTGGGATGCTAATCAATTCATGGTATGCAGTAATATCATTAATTCACACGCAAAGTGTAAGCCAAAAATCTTCCTTTGGCAGAAAAAGTGATCCTAAGGAGTATTCCCAGTAGAAATGAAATAAAATCACTTTTTATAACAAATGATATTTAATCATGTTTATAGAAGTGCTAATTTTTATTAATGTCACTAACGTTAGATGAGGACATATGTTTTCTCAACTCTGTATCTTTACTATCGATTTGCCTTAAGTTAAAACTCTGAATGTGGTGCTCTCCATAACTCAGAATGAATCTGGAAAACTGGAAGGAATTAAATGTGGAAACAATGAAAATCCATCAACTAAAGTCTTAATCCTTACCACAGTAAAAGACTGCTGTTTCCGAAGAGATAATGAAACTATAAGACATATTTACTGTTTGCGCCAAAATAAATTTAAATGTTAAATATGAATGAAGAGATGGCCCGAGACTTAAGAGCACTGGCTGCTCTTGCAGAGTACAATTCCCAGCACTAACATCCATCACTAACTAAAGTTCATGGGAATCTGCTGCCCTCTTCTGGCATCCATGAGAACCAGAACCAGAAATGCAAGCTTGCAGGGCAAAAAAACGCACATTCAGGTAAACCACACATTTATATAGAAGCCGAATGAAGATTTTACATTTTAAAACAACTAAGGTGCAATGGTGGTGCTAAATGCACTCATGTTGTCCTGCCACTGAGAGTGTTAAAGTGATAGCAGTACTTTCTAAAATAAAATTGTGTTTACAGTTTATTGCAAGATAGCCATTCTTAAATTACAATTATTTATTGACTGGAAATCATATTGGATTTAAGGTTAATAATTCATCTCATTGAGGAAAGCAAAATTTCAGAATGCAACTAAGAGTTTCTGGCCAAATTCTGGTAAATTGATCTTCCTAATAAAGTGTGATTAATATATTAAATCTACAAGATAAACTTCACTGAGATATATGGAAAATAAGTTATTTAGAATAATATATTAATTGATCTTATGGTACATGTATTTTATAAACTGATGTGTTACACATTTTAATTTATTAAATGGTTTTATTTTAAACATATTTCATTCATAAACTGATAAGTTAAACATAGATTTTCATTTATTATATACATAGATTAAGCTTGGGGAAAGGGACAACAACATAACACAAATGAGGAATCACCATTAATTAATAACTTGAAGACATATAAAACACTCACATAACATTGATCAATCTTTTGAATAGACCAAGGTAAAATATCGCTATGCAAATTTGATCCTTTATTGTACAAAGTTAAATATTCCAAATGAAAAAATTCACAATAACAAGTACAATTTTCAGAGGTAATTTTTAGGCTTACCCAATTTGAAATGTTTTAAACCATGTGTTTAAAATTAAAAGTGCAGCTGAGTTCTTTTAATATACAAAGTGACAAAATTATAATAGTGACAAAATTTAATCAACATAATTATCATCAAAAATAAATAATTATTATATTTTTGAGACACTTAAACTTTGAGTGATTTAAAAAAAAACAGTCTTTAAGAAATACACAGTTGTTTTCCTAACTTAAAATTAGTTCAAGAGCACCACTTAAGTCGTCTAATATATGCACATATCTTTTCAAAGATTTATATCACTTCAGAGTAAGATTTCATCTCTTGAATTCTTTGTTCAATGATGCATTTTTCCTCAATTCAGCACTGCAAAATGTTGCATAAAAAAGCTCTCATAAATTTATCACTACCTAATGTTGTTTTTGATTCAATAACTATTACACAGGAAAGAAAACTTGATATAAATAATATGATTCACTTGAATTAGTTCAGTGAGTTAGTATGATTAATTCTAAATTTTACATAGGATCTTTTGGGAAGAACAAAGGTTTCTCTCCTAAAATTCTAAAGAGTGAATAACTGGAGGTTGCACTATCTCTAAGAAGATCCTGCATCTGGTGAGGGACCTCTGCTGCTGTAGAGAGAGGAATATCCTCCTTTTACACTGAAGAAAAAAAGAGAGGGAAGGAAAAGGCTTACTGAACTTTTTTTTTTAAAAAAAATTAAGTTTATTTTATTTAGAAAAATAAAGTTTATTCTTTGAAAATGCCATATATTTATCCAACATGTATTGGTCTTCAACCGCTATCTCCTCCCAGTTTTCCTTGGGCTGAGCAATCCTTCTAACTTTCAAAATCACGTTGTTTTAAAGTCGTCATTACTAACCTTGGAATCCTATTAGTGTTGCCTGTATGGAAAGGAGTGTGTGGTCATTCACTGGGGCACAAGCATCCTAAAGTGGTCAAGCCCCCAAAGAAAAATGACTCCTTCATCAACAGCCATTAACTTCAATTCCTCCTCCTAAAAAGACAAAATATCCCATAAATGAGAATCAACTGCCATTGGCAATCATCACAAGAACTTCTCCAAATATGTACAAATTTATTGAAGTGAAGGTTGATTACATAATTATGAATGAATGCACATTCAAAATCATCCTTCCATGTAGGAAATAGATTCTCAGATGCAACTTGTAAGGTTGGTTATCACCCAAACTACATGATGTCAATCAGTGTTGTTTTATTTTATGTGCATGATGAGAGTATGAACCGGCATCTCATGATTTATTAATCTCTCTTTTCCATGATTATTAGTAAATTTAATCAGTACTAAAACAGTAGAAGGACATCTTGATTTTCCGTTCTCTTAGATATTATCTTCATCATCATCTCTTTTTCAAATTTTAATTTTATATCTCCCTTTCCTGTTTCCACAAACCAGGTCTTTTTGGGTGGACTACTGATTGTCTCAGAACTGTTTTTGCAATGTTTAAAATATACATTTTTTTCTCTGCCTTTTGGGCTTATAAGGGCTAATTTAAAAATTATTTGTTGCTTCTTGGGCAGTGGTGAGGCACGCTTTTAGTCCCAGCACTCAGGAAGCAGAGGCAGACTTCAAAGCCAGACTAGACTACAGAGTTAGTTCAATGTCAGTTCCCAAAGCTACAGAGAAACCCTGTCTTGAAAAACCAAAAAAAAAAAAGTTATTTGTTGCTGTTTTCATATACAATTATTGCTAAATGTGTTTGTTGTTTATTTGCTTTCACTTGAAACCTCAATAAACTTTATCTGTTTAATATTAATCATGTTTCATATTAAAAAGCTTTCATGCATATATTAAATTATAATTATAAATATTAATATTTAATTTTAAATTAAAAGTCAATTTTTAATTAACAGAAATATTATTAAATATTTTAATGTTTAATATTGAATATTTCATAATATATCAGTAGAAAACTTGATTACTTATTCCCAATAAATCACACTTTATTTTTTGTCCCTGCAGGAGGGTTTCATTATGTAGAACACAGACTGTTCTCAATTTCACAGAGACTCTCCTGCTTCTGCTTCTGCCCCTGCCTCTCCCTCTGCCTCTGTCTCTGCCTCTGAGAGTACTGGAATCAAACATCTGCACCCACATGTCTGGGATAACTGAAGATACTTCATATTCATATGTTTCTGTTATTTTATTCCATCCAGAGTCATCCATTAGCTAGCTCTTTTCATCTGTAACTGTTTATCTTTTTAGTTTCTTTCAACATTAGTTGTTATGCATGATATTTAAGAATAATTGTTTAATTGTGAAAATGACCACACCATTTTGTGGGAGCTGGAGACAGAAAAAGTAGTCCTTAGCATTCCCTGAGAACTAACTGAGAATACATAGCCCAGCAAATACAAGAGGGCCCTTTCTTGGCTGGGCCAGATGAAAAGACAGAATGGAGTAACAAAAGTTGTCCTCACACAAATATAATGGAAAACGCACACTACTACATACATGCATACATACAGAGAGAGAAAGAGAGAGACAGAAAGAGAGAGACAGAGACACAGAGACAGAGAAAGACAGAGAGAGACAGAGAGACAGAGAAAGAGAATACCTTTCAATTTTCAAATTTATTAGTTTTGAGAATATAATTCAAACATTCCCCATACCCTTTCTTTCTTTGTTCCAACCCTAACTCCCTTCCTTGATCTTTTTCAAATTCATGGCCTTTCCCTCTTAATTATTTATTGATTTATCTGCTGTCTTAGTTATTTTTTATTGCTTTCAAGAGATACCAAGACTATGGCAACATATATAAGGAAGCCTTTAATGAACTTGCTTACAGTTTCAGAGAATGATTCCAAGACCATGATGCAGAGAATGTGTCAGCAGGCATGGGTTGGATTAGTAGCTGAGACCTTACATCTTGTTGACAAGATAAATATGTGTGTGTGTGTGTGTGTGTGTGTGTGTGTGTGTGGAGAGAGAGAGAGAGAGAGACTAGGACTGACAGGAGAATTATACCTCCTACAATAAGGCCACACTTCCTAAACTTTTCCAAATACAGTTCCACCAACTGGAGATCAAACATTCAATTAATGGAGTCTATGGGAGCACATTCTCATTCAATCACTGGTTGCCTACAGTTCTTTGGATAGAGTTGTAACCTCCTGAGTTTCCTTAGTTGCCTACAGTTCTTTGGAGAGGGTTGTAAGCTTCTGAGATTTCTCCTATACACATTAATGACTAACATCTTTGTGTTCGGCTCATATTTAGGCAGTTATCTTGATGAGATGTTATTTGTGTAGCTTCTGATATTTCTAGGAGGTACAGTCTCACCACCCCCCTTCCTTCACAAGGATCCCCGAGCTTTTGATACAGGAGCTGTGTTGGGACTGGGCACCACATCTCTGCAGTTTTATTGGCTGTGGTTTTCTGTAATGGTCTCAATCTGTTGCAAAGTGAAGATTCCTTGGTGTAGGGTGGGAAATACACTTATATTAATTTTCTTTATACTCTGTCAGATAAATCTTCATAGTTAACCTTTTTACAGTGAAAGACAGTCTAAGTTGAAAAATATACCTTACAGATAATCCTGCTTGTGCACATTATTTCTTAAGAATTCTAGAGGACATTTGTTAAAAATCCACTTGCTCCACAATGCCAGTTCATGCACCAGGGATAAATCCTGGTCCCATGGCCAGGAGTCCCACAAACAGACCAAGCCATACAAGTATCATCCAAATTCAGGGGGCCTAGTTTGGTTCTATGCAGGCTCCCCTGGAATCAGT
This sequence comes from Microtus agrestis, assembly GCA_902806775.1. Taxonomy (NCBI): domain Eukaryota; kingdom Metazoa; phylum Chordata; class Mammalia; order Rodentia; family Cricetidae; genus Microtus; species Microtus agrestis. The sequence continues at coordinate 745,594 of CADCXT010005003.1, read as the reverse complement.
GCAGAGTATATATTAAGGGCCTCAACCCTGAGACAGGGGATAGGGCCTCAGTACTGCCTCAACTCAAAATGATAGGCTTAGTTGACTCCCCATGGGAGTCTTTACCCTCTCCGAGGAGTGAATGGGAAGGATCAGGAGGAAGAGAGGACAGAGAGGGAACTGTGTTTGGTACATAAAATGAATAAAAGGTTTAAAATAAAAAAAAATCCGCTTCCACCTTTGCAATAAAGGAGAAGTGACCTCTTGATTCTACTTATGATGGCTTTATATAGAAGAGGAGAAGATACTTCATACAAAGTTCATGATGAAAACTGAAGATGAAAAGATGAAACTAGAGAATAAGTGAGATTAAAAAATGAATTCATCAAACCAGAAAAACAACTGCCAGATCAAGTAAACTGACAAATCAAATAAAAGAGAAATGTAAAATCCACTATCAACAAGGAAAATCACACAGTGACTTATATTGCAACAATAGTTATTTTAATGTAGTTTATTGCCCTCTTGTACAATACACCCTCACCCCAGCCTCCCTTCACTACTCCCAGTACCCTCTACACTCTCACCTTCCTTTCCTTGAGACCCAATGCTACTCTAACGTTTAATCAATGTCTCTTTTCAATGAATAACAATAAAGGCAGAAACACATGGCTGCTCATAGTTTTGAGAAGAAGTGATAGCTGAATGCTCAGCCAGACAGAGTTCATGCAAATCACCACTTCTGAGGCTCTGCAATCACTATCGAAGGGGCTGAAGAGAATATAAGAGATGAGAGCTAGATAGAAAGGCTGTGAAATGTTGCCTTCTCTCAATGACACATCCAAGGAAATAAGATATGCATGGAAGCAGTGTCTGCCAGCAAGTTTTAGGAAAGATTGGGTCTATCATCAAACATGATTTGGAAGAACATCATTGATTTCTACCTGTTTTGTTGAATTATTGGATACTAATGGATCCTGGGGGAAGATAAACATTGTCTTCAGTTGTGTATTCACCAATGAGACATCAAGCTCCAATGTACTCAGATGACTCTTGTTAATCGCAGGAACTTTTGAAACAAAACAAATAAAAACATAACTGGAAAAAGGACTTGAATGAATGTGGGAGATAAAATGATTGGAGAGGGGTGACAATAGTCTGAATGAGATTCATAGATGTATGAAATTTTTAGAGAAAATTAATAAAAGGTAAAAATAGATTTTGAAATAGTGCAGGAATGTTTGTGAGTGTAATATAGAAGTTGAATTGTGAGAATGGACTTTCTGCTTTTTTACCTTAATCAGTCACATCACCCATAGTTTTTAAGACATATTTGAAGAGAAGGATTTTTAATGAAATATGAATACACACTCATATCCATCCATCTCTCATGGGTCCTTCTTATTTTGGTGTGTGTTTGTGTTTGTTTGTTTGTGTGTGTGTGTGTGTGTGTGTGTGATCATGTAGCAGGAAAACTTATTAATCAGCTTGCTAAGTTGAGGAATGATGCTGGACTTGATTGTTAGCATCTTTCCTTCTCTAAGGTATGTAACCTGAAGTTCATGAGAAACACATAATTATTGTCAATTGCTCTCAGGCCAGTGATAAGGGCCCTCAATACTTCTGATATAGCATCCTGTTATGTACTTTCTACACTGACTTGAAACATTCTGTCCTGGAAAGGAGGTACATACATTCAATGATTATGAAACTTACAAAGCAGAGAAAGTTGCAAGATTCCCAAGACTCTTCTTCAAAATTATAGATTTAGTGACCAGTTGTTTAATGGAGGTGGCTGCAACTGGAGGATATGACTAGGTAATTCAGAGGAATACAGACATAGATATCATGAGTATTCATCAGTGCTAGGGTAGATGTTTTAGTGATGCAGTTGATTTCAAGTCACCCAAACCTCTGTGAAAGTTCACCCAATGAACTCTTGCTAGACCTGGGTGGAGTCATCTATGTGGTCTGCCATGTATTTTCTATTTGGGAAGAATAGGTGCTTGCTCAAATTTACCCCAGGTAAAATAACACAACCTATATTCACTGTGGGACATATTAATAACATGAGTGTTAAGTCATAGTTGCCAAAATAGACACAATAATTCTACAATTATGGTGTTAATTGCAAATCTTTTGCCCTCTAATATTTATATAGTCATTTCTTACTACAAACATAGTAGAAAGGATTGCATGCATCAAAATTTGAAACCCACAAGAATGCAAGAAACTGTTGTTTACTGTGCTTGACCCTTAACTACAATGGTTTCTCAAAAAAGATATAAAACACACAAAACAAGTTATGTCTACATAGACAGTTCATGTGAGAGTTGATGATATTCACTTGGTCAGTCTCTCAGTGTTCTCAAGCAACAATATAAATATCATTATCTCAGTTGTGAGGGTCAGCCCTGCCTGAGGTTACAGCGTGTAAGGGATCATGCCTCTGGCTGGGTCACAGAGTGGCCAATGTCCTCAGGGTTTCTAGGTTAGAACAATAAATAGTGAACTAAGAACTGTACAGTGGAAAATATATTGGTGCTTTGTTTGTTTACTTGTTTGTTTTTGTTATTAGTTGTTTTTCAGCATGAATGCAACTAATTGCTTGATTTTTTAATTATGTGCCTTTTTCTTTCAGGAAAATAATTAATAACCCCAAATTTTCTCATATTATTGCCAACATTTACTGATTATTACTTATCTTAAATTTTTGGTTTCTTTAAAGCAGTCAATGAAGTTGAATAATTGATATACAAACTGGTACCATTGCTTCTCTAACATGGTGAAAAACTTAGTGTTGTTTCTTATAACAATGCTTATTGATGAATGGGCCCAAAAGCACCTTATAAGTCAAATCAATCTTTTACTCCAATGAGCTTGGTCCTCAGTTCAAATCAGAATTGAGAATTAGTGTCAGTAAGTTATATTGATTTTGTGATGCATTTACTCTCCTAATGGGATAATGTGGTATATTTCAATGAAATTGTCATATTAAGCAATTCTGTAATGCTAACAGAGAAAGAATTAGTCTTCTCCATCAACAAAATGCCTGATAATTTATTCAATCACAAGTAATCAGTTATAAACTGGAATAATACTAGAGGAATAAAACGAAATGCACTCAATAGGTTATTTATATATCATATGTATGTGTAAGTGACAATAATAATTAAAGAAGAAGTGATGTGTTTGGGACAGAATGTATAGACCTTCAAAAGAGTTAGACAGGGAGTGGCTTCTTTGTTCCACAGGATCCTGCTTCTGTACTGAAGAGATCCATCCAGAGAGTTAAGTGTGTGCACACCTGGCCAGTCGGTCGGGAAGAGAGTAAATGGCCCCTCCAGCTCCTGTTCCAGAGGCTTTTTTGTTCCACATGACCCTGCCTCCCCCAAGCCTTCCCTATTGTCTGCAAGGAAGAGTTCCTGCTCCTGCATTGAGTAGATCCATCCAGAGGGGTAAGGGTGTGTCAGCCTGGCAGGACCATCTGGGAACGGAGTACAGGGCTCCTCCAGCTCCTACTGCAGGGGCTTCTTTGTTCCACATGGCACTACTTACCCCAAGCCTACCCTGTTGTCTGCAAAGCCTTGGCGCAGGAAGAGTTACTGCTCCTGCCCTGAGGAGATCCATCCAGACGGCACTCCTTTCCACATTTGGGGTCCTCATATCTACCAGCACAGCCAGCTCCAGTGCTGAGGGGGTCCTAAGAAAGGGCAGACCAAGAAAATTCCCCATGTATACAGTCTGTCACAGCAAAGGTTGGACCAAGATGCTAAGACTCTACAGGCTGTATTAGAAGGAAGAGATGGGCAGGTGCCAATGCAAGAATTTCTCCAACAACCTGAAAAGCAACATGACAACACCAAAATCCAATGAACACGAAACAAGAAGACTTGAACACCCTATTCCAGAAGAAGTTGGAGAAATGGACTTTAAATATAATATTATGAAAATAATAAAGGTCCTTAAATGGTATGTAAAAAACTTATTTAAATAAATGAATGAGAAGACAAACAAAAAGAAGAAATGAATATATCTCTCAAAGATACCCAAGAAAACCAAGAAAAAGCAATCAAACAGGTAATGGAAACAGTTCAAGACTTGAAGTCTGAAATGGAGGAAATAAAGAAAACACAAACAGAGGGAAGGCTGGATATGAAAATTCTGGATGAATGAACAGAAACTACAGAGACAAGTATAACCAACAGAATACAAGCGATAGAAGAAAGAATCTCTGATGCTCACTGATCAAAGAAAACAGTAAATCCAACAAATTCTTAACCAAAACAACCAGGAAATCTGGGTCACCATGAAAAGACCAAACCTAAACCTAAGAATAATAGGGTTGGAAGGAGGAGAAGAATTACAGCTCAAAGGCCCAGAAAATATGTACAACAAAATTATACAAGAAAACTTTCCCAACCTAAAGAAGGATATTTCTATAAAAGTACAAGAAGCCTACAGAACACCAAATAGACTGGGTCAATAACAACAACAACAACAACAAAATCCCCTCACCTTATAATAATCAAAACACAAAACATACATAATAAAAAAAGAATATTAAGAGGAGCAAAGGAAAATGATCAAGTAACATATAAAGGTAAACCTATCAGAATTACACCTCACTTCTCAATGGAAGCTATGAAAGCCAGAAGGTCTTGGATAGATGTGCTGCAGTCACTAAGAGACCATGGATGCAAGCCCCGACTACTATACCCAGCAAAGCTTGTATTCACAATCGATGGAAAAAACAAGATATTCCAGGACAAAAACAGATTTAAACAATATGTTGCCACAATCCCAGTCTTACAGAAAGTACTAGAAGGAAACCCACAACTCAAGAAAACCAACATCACCCATAATAACACAGAAATCTGACAATCTTCCACCCGCACAACTCAAAGAAGGGAAACACATAAACACTACCAACAAAGAAAAATAACTGGAATTAACAACCACTGGTCATTAATATAACTTAATATCAATCGACTCAATTCTCTGATAAAGAGCACAGGTTAAGAGAATGAATATGAAAACAGGAACCAACATTCTGATGTTTACAAGAAACACATCTCAACCACAAAGACAGACACCACCTCAGAGTAAAGGGATGGGAAAAGGTTTTCTAATCAAATGGACCTAAGAAACAACCAGGTGTGGCTATACTAATATTTAACAAAATTGATCTCAAATTAATATCAAGCAGAAGAGATAGTCATAACAGAAACAATTGATCAGGTTGAAGTCTCAATCTTGAATATCTACACCCCTAATATAAAAGCACGCACATATGTAAAAGAAACATTACTAGGACTCAAAGCATACATCAAACCAGACACTAGTAGTAGTAGGAGATTTCAACATTCCTCTCTCATCAATGGACAGGTCAACCAGACAGAAACCTAACAGAGAAATAAGAGAATTCATGGAGGTAATGAATCAAATGGACTTAACAGACATCTAAAGAACATTCCACCCAAACAGAGAAGAATATACATTCTTCTCAGCATCTCATGGAACCTTCTCAAAAATTGATCACATAATTGGTAACAAAGCAAACATCCATAGATACAAAGAAATTGTAGTATCCACCTGTGTACTATCGAATCACCATGGAAAAAAGTTAGAATTCAACAATAATTCTAGCGCCAGAAAGCCTACAAACTCATGGAAACTGAACAGTCAACTACAGAACCACCCCTGGGTCAGGGAAGAAATAAAGAAAGAAATTAAAGTCTTTCATGAATTCAATGAAAATAAAGACACAACATACCCAAACCTATGAGAAACTATGATAGCAGTGCTAAGAGGAAAGTTCAGAGATCTAACGGCCCACATAAAGAAAATAGAGAAAGCTCATATTAGAGACTTAACAACACACCTGAAAGATCTAAAAAAGAAGTAGACTTACCCAGGAAATGTATATGACTGGAAATAATCAAACTGAGGGCTGAAATCAACAAAATAGAAACACAGAAACAATCCAAAGAATCAATGCAAAAAGAGCTTGTTCTTTGGGAAAATCAACAAAATTTACAAACTCCTATCCAAATTAATAAAATGGCAGAGGGAGAACACACAAATTAACAAGATCAGAAATGAAATGGGGAATGTAACCACAGATACTGAGGAAATTCAGAAAATTATTAGGTCTTACTACAAAAGCCTGTATGACACAAAATTGAAAAATTTAAAAGAAATGGACATTTTTTTAGATAAGTACCATTTACCAAAATTAAATCGAGACCAGGTGAACAATTTAAATATATCTATAAGTTGCAAGGAAATAGAAGCTGTCATCAAAAAAAAAAAAAACATTCCAACCAAAAAAGCCTAGGTCCAGATGGTTTTAATGCAGAATTCTACCATAACTTCCAAGAAGAGCTAACAACTATATTTCTTGAATTGTTTCACATAATAGAAAGAGAAGCATAATAAAAAGTGAAGAGTCATTGCCAAACTCTTTTTATGAAGCTTCAATTACCCTGACACCAAAACCACAAAAATACTCAACCAAGAAACAGAATTACAGACCAATCTCACTCATGAATATTGATGCAAAAATTATCAATAAAATACTGGCAAACTGAATCCAAGGACACATCAAAAATTATCCATTAGTCAAGTAGGCTTCATCCCAGAGATGCAGGGCTGGTTCAACATATGAAAATCTATCAATGTAATCCATCATATAAATAAACTGAAGGAAAAAACATATGATCATTTCATTAGATGCTGAGAAAGCATTTGACAAAATTCAACACCCCTTTATGATAAAGGTCTTGGAGATACTAGAGATACAAGGTTCATACCTAAACACAATAAAAGCAATATAAAGCAAGATAACAGCTAACATCAAATTAAATAGAGAGAAACTTAAAGCCATTCCACTGAAATCAGGAACAAGAAAAGGTGGTCCACTCTCTCCACACCTCTTCAACATAGTGCTCGAGGTTTGAGCAATAGCAATAAGACAACATAAGGAAATCAAGGGGATTCCAATTGGAAATGAAAGAGTTAAACTTTCATCATATGCAGATGATATAATAGTGTACATAAGCAACCAAAAATACTCTACAAAAGAACTCCTATAGCTGATAAACACCTTCACTAATGTGACAGGATACAAGATCAACTCAAAAAAATCAGTAGCACTCCTATACACAAAGAACAAATAAGCAGAGAGGAAAATAAGAGAAATATCACTTCTCATGATAGCTAGAAATAGCATAAAGTATATTGGGGTAAAACTAACCAAGGAAATGAAAGATCTATTTGACAAGAACTTTAAGTCTTTGAAGAAAGAAATTGAAAAGGATACCAGAAAATGGAAGGATCTCCCTTGCTCTTGGATTGGGAGGATCAACATAGTAAAAATGTCAGTTCTACCAAAGGCAATCTATGGATTCAATACAATCCCCACCACAATCCCAATAAAATTCTTCACAGACCTTGAGAGAAAAATAATCAAATTTATATAGAAAAACAAAAAAACCCAGGAGAGCCAAAACCATCCTACATAATAAAAGTAATTCCGGGGCATTACCATCCCTGACTTCAAACTCTATTAGAGAGCTACAGTAATGAAACAGCTTGGTATTAGCATAAAAACAGAGATGTGGACCAATGGAATTGAATCAAAGACAAATCCACAAACCTATGAAGACCTGATTTTCGACAAGGGAGCTAAAATTATACAATGGAAGAAAGAAAGTATCTTTATCAAATGGTGCTGGCATAACTGTATGTCAACTTCTAGAAAAATGAAAATAGAACCATATCTATAACCATGCACAAAACTCAAGTCTAAATGGGTTAAAGACCTCAATATAAACTTGTCCACACTGAACCTGATAGAAGAGAAAGTGGGAAGTAGTCTGCAACACCTGGGCACAGGAGACCACTTCCTATGTATAACCCCAGTAGCAGAGACAATAAGAGACAATGAATAATTGGGACCTCCTAAAACTGAGAAGCTCCTGTAAAGCAGAGGACACTGTCATTAAGATAAAAAGGCAACCTACTGAATGGGAGAAGATCTTCACCAATCCTGCATCAGACAAAAGTCTGATCTCCAAAATATATAAAGAACTCAAGAAACTAGATATTAAAATTTTGAATAACCCAATTAAAAATGGGGTACTGAACTGAACAGAGAATTCTCAACAGAAAAAGCTCAAATGGCCAAAAGATAATTAAGGTCATGTTCAAATTCCTTAGTAATCAGGAAAATGCACATCAAAATAACTTTGAGATACCATCTTACACCTCTCAGAATGGCTAAAATCAAAAACACCAATGATGGCCTATGCTGGAAAGGATGTGGAGTAAGGGGAACACCCATCCATTGTTGGTGGAAATGCAAACTTGTACAACCACTTTGTAAATCAGTGTGGCGGTTTCTCAGAAAACTGGGGTCAACATACCTCAGGATCTAGAAATTCCACTCTTGAAAATATACCCAAGAGATGCTTAATCATACTACAAAAGCATTTGTTCAATTATGTTCATAGCAGTACTATTTGTAATAGCCAGAACCTGGAAACAACCTAGGTACCCCACAAGCGAAGAATGGATATAAAGGTGTGGAATATATACACATTAGAGTAATACTCATTGGTAAAAAAAAAAATGACATCTTTAATTTTGCATGCAAAATGGATGGAAATAGAAAACACTATACTGAGTAAGATAACCCAGACCCAAAAAGATGAATATCATATGTCCTCACTCATTAATGGATTCTAGCCATAAACAAAGAACATTGAGCCTATAGTTTGTGATCCTAGAGAAGCTAAATAAGAAGCTGAACCCAATGAAAAACATATATAGATCCTCCTGGAAATAGGAAGCAGAGAAAATAGATGGGAAAAAGTTGGGAGCATGGGGTGGGGTGGGGGTGGTTGAAGGGGATAGGAAGAGAGAGAAGGTAGAAGGGGAGGATAAGGGAGAGATTAGGGTAGTGGGATGATTGAGATGGAAGAAGGGCAGATATGGGAACAGGGAAGAAGATATCTTAATTAAGGGAACCATTTTAGGTTTGGCAAGAGACTTGGCTCTAGAAGTGATCCTAGGTGTCCATGGGGATGTCCCCAACTAGGTCCTTTGGCAGCAGAGGAAAGAGTGCCTGAACTGTCCTTGCCTCATAATCACACTCATGAATATCTTGAATATCACCATAGAACCTCTGACCAGTGTTGTATGGAAATAGAGACGGAGACCCAGATCAGAGCACTGGACTGAGTCCCCAAGGTCCAGTTGAAGAGCAGAAGGAGGGAGAAGATGAGCAAAGAAGTCAGGACCATGAGGGGTTGGTCCACCAACTGAGGCAGTGTACCTCATCTAATGGGAGCTCACCAAATCCAACTGGACTGGGACTGAACTAGCATGTAAACAAATTGGACTCTCTAAATGTGAATGACAATGGGGGCTGAGTGAGAAGCCATTGATAATGACACTGGGACTTGTTTCTACTGCATGTACTGACTTTTGGGGATCCTATTATATTTGGATGCATGCCTTCCTAAGCCTGGAAGTAGAGGGGAGGGCCTTAGACTTCCCAAAGGGCAGGGTAATACCTTGCCCTCTCTCAGGACTGGAGGGGGAGGAGGAAGGTGTCAGGGGAATGAGGAGAAGTGGGAGAAGGGGAGGAATTGGAAATTTTTACTGGTGTTATTTATAAAGTAATAAAATTAAAAAAATACATTTTACATTTTATAACATTTCCATACTAGATGTCTTAATTTTCAATAAAAGTATATATAGGTATTGTAATCTTCCTTTACAATTTGATCTCTTCTAAATATCAGTTTATTTCTTTGACCCATATAATATTGAAGAAATATTGAAGAACAGTGATTGTGGCCAAAGAACTTATAGCAGGCTTGCCACGGAGCACAGCAATATGAGTTTAATATGGGAAGTCTACTTGGTAGAAGGACAGAATGAGTTCTGTGACTCCTCAAAACCTGGGTCTTTACACACAGAGACACAGGCACACACACACACACACACACACACACACACACAGAGACAGAGAGGTGAGTAATAAAGAAATGATTGTAATCAATAAATATATAAATAAATAAATACTGGCTTCTCAGTGGAATTGTGTGGTATTAACAATATAAACTAGAATTGTAGAAAAACTTCCTAATAGCTAAAAACCATCATAAATATATAGTCTATAGAAAGATGACCACTGTTATAACTAGATTGTGTCATGAATTGCCTAATAATTTTACCTGCAGATATGTTCCTCTTTAAACTAATGACAGTACAGTGCTTATCTTTCTTTGGTAAGTGGGTGTGAATGATGTATTATGATCATACTACCATTTCAAGTCTACTGTTAATGATGAGATTCATATGATTTTGGTTTATGTATCATTTCTGCTCTCTCTTTCCTTGAATGTTTTCTGTAGTTAAGCTATATTTTGCTTTAGAGATATTTATTGTCAAAAAGAATTATTCAATTACTGGTTATTTCCCACAATATCTGTACTGAAATTTTTACCTATTTTTAGTCATCTGCAAATTATTCTCTAGAAGGATAAATTGCTGCATGTTGTTCATTGGTCATATTTCTGTTGTACAGTAGTAGTTTTATGACAGTCTTAAAATCTTCTAAAAGTCTTAATAAAGCCTGAGAGATGATTCAGTACTTAAGAGCACTTACTGAAATATATTTCTGTATATCTAGAAAGCCTAACTAATCTAACTATACGATTGACTATTATAGATGACTCTCTATTAACCTGTATTTTTTAATTATACATTACATTTTAATTGACCTGTATACTCACAATACATTAATCAAAAGCAGAAAAATAATATAATTGACCTAAAATTGTGTCAAACCATAATCCATACCAGTGCAAATTATTCACTCTATAGCATATCCCCCTTTAAATATAAACAAACATTTAAAAACAATATTAGGGAATTTGGGCATAGCTCTTTCCAAGATTATTCCTGATTTTTGTTGGAAGAATTTTTGGGGGTGCTGATTGTGACCTTTTTGGAGGTATTGGTTCATCAAACCAAATTAGTTTGGAATTAATCCATAGGTACTCATCTTTTGTGTAAACAAAAGCAGAACTTCTTTTTCAAAGCCACAAATTCTTAGACCCAAATTATAGAATCAAAATACATTTAAAATACGTTTATGTTGATTTAGCTCAGCAGTGCCCAGAATCAAATGTCTCTCTGAATTAAAAATATATTCAAAGAAAACATAATAATATACATCTCTGTCTATATTCCATCTTTCCATGGCTTATTTGTCTTAATCTATTTTTTCTACAAGTTTAATATTTATTTTATTTTTACTCCTTTTATCTATGACTGTCTGCACTCTTTTATATTATATTTACTCTTTCTTTACTCATTTTCTTCTTTCTTCCAAGACTACATACATGTTTTTTAAACACACTGTCTCATTTAGAAGTCTCTTATGTCTGCATCTGTCCTATTGTGTATTTGATATCCTTTTCTGTCCAGGAGTACATCTTAAAATGCTAAGCTGTGGTCTGACTAGGAGTAAGGTTGTTTTGCCTTTTGTTTCTGCCCAGTCCAACATAGTGGATGCAAGTTCACTACCTCTGCAAGTCACGTGCACCTCCCCAGTTAAAAATATGCAGTGGGTTTATGTTGCACCAATAAGCAGTTTGTAGCATGTTGCTCACAAACACAACTTAAATGCTGGTCTCCAGAAAAAGCCAGAGTTCTTAATGGCAGCATGATCCTAGGAAGTAACAGTTTTGAAACTGTGCATGTTTTTTGGCTACTGCTGAATCAGGAAAACCTCTCTTAAAGTAACCACAGCATTAAGCCATGCTTAACTTTCTAGAATTCCTTTTCAAGTTTTCTCAGGTTTTTGTGTGGATATAGGTACCCATGTTGCTGTGCCAATCTATTGTAGGAGACTGAACATTCATTCCTGGCCATCCAGACTTGAAAATAACCACACAGAAACTGTGTTAATTATAACACTGTTTGGTCGATTTAATTATGCATATTTCTTGCTCACTCTTATCTCTTAAATTAACCTTTTTCCATTATTTTATATTTTACCATTAGGCTCATGGACTACTGGCAAGTCTCTAGCTGGTGATTTATGTCTTTCCCCTCTAGTGGCTACAGGGTGTCTCCCTGATTCTGCCTTCTTCCTTCCAGCATTCAGTTCAGTTTTCCCTGCTAGCTCTATTCTACCCTATCACAGGCCAAAACAGCTTTTTTATTCATTAACCAGTAAAAGCAAAACATATACAGAAGGACATCCCACACCAGGAGAGCTCTACAGCTGATAAATAGCTTCAGTGAAGCAGTGAAATACAAAATAATATGCAAAAATTAATAACTTTTCTAATATTCAATTGAAAATTGAATTAGAAAAAAATTGAGGAAGCCAAATCTGTCATTCTAGCCCAAAAAAGTAGTATCTTGGGTAATTCTAACCCAACAATGAAATATTTATATGCTTAAATCTTTAAAACATTGAAGAAATCATTGGAGGAATATATCAGAAGATGAAAAGACTCCCATGCTTGTGAATCCATAGGATTAATGTAGGGAAAAAGCCATCCAACCAAAAATTCTACAGATTTAATGTATCTCCACATCAAAATTCCAACACAATATTCACTGAACTTGGAAAGATAATTTTCAGCTTCATTTTGAAACATGTATACCTACACACACACACACACGAGAGAGAGAGAGAGAGAGAGAGAGAGAGAGAGAGAGAGAGAGAGAGAGAGAGAGAGGATAATTAAAACAATCCTGAATACAACTCTATTTCCCAATTTCTCTTGAATGAAGTTCAGCATATTGGGTTTCATATTAAGGTCTTTTAATCTTTTAATCATTTCGAGTTGAGTTATGTGCAGGGTGATAAGTATTGTTCTATTTGAATTCTTCTACATGCAACCATCCAGCTTGAGTATTTGTTGAAGATGGTATTTTCCCAGTGTGTTTTTCTGGCCTATTTATCAAAATCAGGTTGGTGTAGGTGTGTGGGTCTTCAATTCTATTCCATTAAATAAGGTGTTTTCTTTTATGTCAGTACCATGCTGTTTTTGTTACTATGATTATGTAGAAAACAATGAGATTGGGTTTGATAACACATATACCAGTTTTTATTATTCAGAATCATTTTAATATATATATTTCTTTTTATAGAAGATAGATTCAATATATCCTGATTAGTTTCTCCTCCCTCTACTCCTCTTAGCTGCTCTCTATCCCTTCCCACCTAAATTCACTCCCTTTCAGTCTCTCACTAAAAACAACATTCTCTCCACACTTATTTAGCATAGTACTTGAATCTAGATCAACAAGACAACTGAAGAATATAAAGATGATAAATATTGGAAAGTAGAATTCAAAGTATTTTTATTTGAAGATAATATGATATTGTGTATAAGTGACATTTAAAATGCCACAAGGAACCTCCTCCAACTGATAGAAACTTTTAACAAAGTAGGTGGATACAAAATTAACTCACAATTATTAGTAGCATTTCTATAGGCAAATGACAAATTGACCGAAAAAGAAATCAGGGAAATAACAGTCTTTACAGTAGCCTCAAATAATATAGACTATGTTGGGGCAACTCAACACCAGGCAAGTGAAAGACTTTTATGATAAAAAAAAAACCTTTAAGTCTATGTATAAAGAAATTGAAGATGATATCAGAAGATTGAGATATCTCCCATGCTCATAGTTCAGTAATAGGATTAAAATGATAGAAACGACCATCCTACCAAAAGCAATCTACATATTCAATAAAATACCTTTCAAAATTCTAATACAATTTTTCACAAACTTTTAAAGAACAATTCTAAACTTCATAGGGAAAAACAAGAAGTTCAGGATAGCTAAAGTAATCCTGAATTTAAAAAAAAAAAGCTGCAGTGGCTATCAGCACTCCCAATTCCAAGCTGTACTGCAGAGCTCTAGTAATAAGAACCAGGTAGTAGTGGCATTAAAAACAGACACACTGATCAATGGAATTGAATTGAAGACTCATTGTCGCTTTATCCAGAATAGTCAGAAATTAGAAACAGACTGTCAAAGATGATTGAATAAAGAAAATATCATGAGTTTACTCAATGGAAGATGTTCATCCATGAATGAATGAAGAACCTGTGGTACACTTACACACTGTAATATTACTGAGCTGTTCAAAAAAATGAAATGATGAAATTTACAGTTATTGGATAGGGCTAGAAAAATATCCTTCTTCTAAGTGAAGTAACCCTGAAGTAGAAAGACAAACATGATATGTATTTGCTAATATATGTAATATAGCAGTTATGTCTTTGATTAGCAAGCTTTAAGTTGTATAACCACAGAAGTCATGTGTAAATAAAAGTAATAGGGTTAGGAATGGATCTCCCTACAAAGAGGAAATAGAATAGATAGTTACGGATGAATGAGAAGGGGAAAATATCTCCACATAAAAAATATTTGTCATTGTTCACATGTAATTTCTTCCTAGTAGAACTTATCTGTAACTGGCTTGTAAATTTATATTGCTTTTCTAAAACAAATGAATCATGTCTTGTCTGCTGGGTAAACTTTGTCATTGTTAGATTGAAAGTGATATTAAAATGACAGTTATACAACTATAGAAAAAGAATTATCAACATTCATTTGGTATTTGTCCTTATATTGAGCTGAAATTTACTTTTCTTTAGAAAGTTGTTTTAGACAACTTGTATTTGCAATGGACTTGGATTCAATTCCCATCACATATTTAGCAGCTCATACTATCTGTTACTGTGATCTCAAGGGATCAACACCCTTTTCTAGCTTCTGTGGGCATCATGTGTTCAAGTTGGGGCAAAGACATACATGCATGTATAGCACTCATAAGAATAAAATTTTTAAAAAATCTAAAGGAGGACTCCTGCTTTAATTATGCTATATGAAACTTCAAAGAGAAATTTAATCTCCCTTCTTCATAAAGCACATCTCATCACTCCTTCCTGTTACCTTTCTCAAGAGAATAACTCTCTTACCTCCCTTTTGATATAATTATAATATTAAAATAACATTTTAATATATTTTAAAACAATTACCATAATACATTTGTCAACCTGTATAATATTTTTATTAAAATATATAATTAAAGGACTGGAGAGATGGTTCAGGTCAATTAAGAAGGCAAACAACTGCGGCTGCCTTGGGTGGGTCACTAGTCTAGGGGTTGTAACCCACCCTGAAGCCTGTTATTCCAGGGTCTCTCGAAGGGGCGCTGCCTGGAAGAGATGGGCTAAGACAGAAGAACAAGACCAAGCAGATTTTTTCAAGGTCTTGTTTATTAGGGTCCTGGTAACTGCTTATATAGCCCCTGAATGAGAGACTTGGGGGGCAGGGGAATGGGATCTTGCAGTGTGGTCCAGGTCACGTGGTTCAGGTTCGTCAGGTTTGTCATGTAGGCCAGGTTACATCGGGTCAGGTAGGCCAGGAAGTCACAAGTTGCCACACCTAGTTCTCTAGGTAGTCTGGTGGGGCGGGTTCCGCTAACAGGTAGTTCTCCATTAACAGATTTAATTGGGTGTGGGGCAATAGAACTATTCTTAGCACAATTATGGGTGTGGGGTTCCCTGCAGTCTCCCCAGGGTGATGGTTCCTGTAATGATTTTTAGGGGGAAACGGCTCCCAACAGATCCCCCTTTCTCTTATATAAAGGCAGGTAGTTATTACGTGGAGGGCACCAAGTCAGAGTCAACCATGGTGTCAGATCTAAAGGAGAAGGGACTGAGATAAGGAGAGACCCTCCTCTCGAGTGGTGAAGCAATTTACCTCTCCTGGGAACAGAGGGGTGCCTTATGATTAGCATTAGTTTCTTGAAGCTTCTCAAATAAAAGGTATCTAGCAAGATTAAAAGTAAGCAGATCACAGGGCACCCTGTCTTAGGCCATGTGGAGAGCGTTTCCTCGTACCTAAGACCATGCCATATTGAGCCGGCCTTTACAGCCTCTGTATGGTGTGCTATTTAGGTGAGGATCCACACTAACTCCCGTCATTGGGCGCCTGCGTCTATCATTAATTAAAAGAGTGTGAGGAACTCCTCAAACCAAAGATATAATGATATAATTTTTAGGCACCAATAACTCGATCTCCAGACAAGAAAAAAGGGCACCTTCTAAACCCAGTATTCACCTTTTAGTCTGGCCTAAGGTATCCTCCTTCCTAAATGCCTACTCCACATAAAGACTTCCCAGGGTGATGGTTCCTGTAATGATTTTTAGGGGGGAAACGGCTCCTAACAAACAACTTCTGAGAGTCCAGCGAATCAAAGTTCTGTTCCTAGTACCCATGTTGAGCATTTTATCAATTCATTTACCTCTAGCTCTATGGACCTGATACTCTTCTGTAATTTCAGAAGGCAACTGCACACACAGAGCACACAAAGACACAGAAACATACATGTAAATAAAAAATAAAAAGGTGTGTATTTTACATACACATGTATAACATTTGAAAGAATAATTTTAAATGATTTTAATAATATTTATTGGGTTTGAGGTGACAGCTTTGCAGTTAGTGCTTAATGTTCTACTGAAGTATGGGAGTTCAGGAACTGGACCATCTGAGGGGGTTTGTAACCAACATTCACTACAGTTGTAGGAATAATATCCTTTTCTATGATCTGCGTGTGGTCACCTGCCTGGACATGATCCCAAAACGTAGGTGGTACTCATTTTTGCAATTAGTGTTGCATTATAGAAGATATTTTTTGAAATATTATAAAATTATTTCTTTTATTTATGCACGTATGCCCACATAAGCAGGTGACCACACACAGAGTCTAGAAAAGGACATTATACTCCTGTGAAAGTTGATTACAAACCCCCTCATGTGATCTGGTTACTGAACTCCCATTCTTCGGCAAACATTAAGCACTAACTCCAAAACCATCTCCTCAAAGCCAATAAATCAGTATGTAATTGTACTGATTTATTGGGTTTATATAGTATCAGTACAATTCAGAATCAATTACACTTTATCTTCCAGTCTCAGTACCACAAACATTAAAGAGAAAAAGTAAGAACAATGAACAAACAAGTGTTTCTAAGCAGTCTTCAACTTCTAGAATCTATTTCATACTCACATGTTGACTATTTTTCTAAACTTTATAACTATGCAAGATAAAGACAAAAATGTATCTACATGACACAGCCTAAAACAAAATTCCATCCCAGAGAAAATGGATTTACCAACAAATATGTCTATTGCTTGGTAAATAAAATTGACTTAAGAACACTCAGTTGATGTCAAATGCAGTATGGAGTCTAATAAAGTAGCCTTGAGAGAAGATGTAAAGATATACAGAAAGGCTACAAAACAGCTTAGTAATGAAGCTAGCTTGAGAATTGGGGTTTTGGCCTTGTGTTCTGAGAGTAACACAGAATAATAAGAAGCTTTTAACTTTCATTGACATGAAACACAGAAAAGTATCAAATTCACTCAGCAGACAATCCAAAATTAACTCACACTGATGCCATCAGCTTCTAGGAGAGAAAATGTATTTCTAGCATCTCACAGCCTCTCTAATGCTTTTGCTGTTCATAACTCCTATTCATTCTGCAAGTATGTGGCAAGGATATATTTCCTTTCTCCTACACTTTTCTAAGAAGCTTTAGAAGCTTTTGTTGAAACATAGTAAGTATTTTTGTGACAGCAGCAGATGTGGCAATTTATCTTTGGTGTTTTCTTTATAAATTTTACTTGTAATTTTTAATTATGTGAGTAAATATGCTTCTGTGTGGGTTGTGCACACAGGTACGTATGAATGTAACACCCAAAAGATGTCATAGTATCCTCTGGAGTTGGTTTCAAGGAGTTTTGAGCTGCTCATGGTTGGTTCTGGGACCCAAACATAGGTCTTCTAGAAGATGTTATAGCACTCTTAACTAGCAAGCCATCTCTTCAGTTCCTCCTTTGTTTTCTTAATCCAATATAATACATTGAAGGGTTTAATAAATTAAATTAAACTAAAATTCTCAGAACCATCTCAATTTTATTCTTACAGACATTTTTTATATAAATTAGAAAAATTCCATTGGTTTTTACAGTTTTCAGCAAGACTTCCAATGAAGTTTTATAAGAATGAAGGATCTGTGACTTACTTGCCTAAAACATGTAGCCATTTTGAAAAAGTTAAGACCACAGTGAAGGTTAAAACTTCCAGAAGAACACTGAAGAAAAAAAAATCAGGAAGTTAAGAAAAAAAAGGAAAAAGTAAGTAGAAATATTGTGAGGAAAACACACACACACCAGAGAAACACAAAGAAAACCTATTATCACTGGTATCAGGTGGACTGGACTCTATGATGGAGAAACTTAAGTACCAAGTAAGTTCAGCTTGTTTGTTAAATACTTTTTAACTGGGAGGCAGGGTTTATGTTATATAGCTCAATCAGAAAGAGCAATCAAACCAGTCCAACAGAAGCAGTCTCTGTAAAGGAACAGTCTTCAGGCTGCAAGTATCTGAACAGAGAAAGAAAACCATCTGCAAACACTAGTGAACTATTGATATCTGCAGTCTGCTTTCCATCTGCTAACTCCCACCTCCTTTGAAAGCTTTGCCCTTACCTCATGTGTCTGAGGTTCTGGGATCCTTGATAGAGCACACATTCACTAAGGACTTCACTACTGAAGGACTGTTAGCTCCTCACAGGTGGTTTTTTTTTATTATGTTGTTAGTGCTGATAACTGTCAGAACCCATGTGGGTCCAACACAGATTCCCTAACTCGGCTGGAACGGAGTCGCGAGGAATAGAACTGACACAGCTTAAACTGTCACCATGGAAAGGCCAGATCTCTTTCCAAAGATCTCTCATTTATTCTCCAAACACCTTATATAACCTCACATCAATAGAGGGGCAACACATTAGGCTGTTTCCTAGGCAACCAGGTGCCTGGGCTCAGGTCGCATCTGCATCTAGAAGTCAGGTAGGCCATGAATTAGCATCTCTATAAGACATCCTCTAAATTACAAAGGGAGGGAGCACTAAACCCATAAACTCTTAAGTTATCAGCTTTAGTTAACATCTCTTCTCAGGTAATCTACATTCTAACAAAAGAAACTAGGAGCAGCACATCCTGGGTATTGTTAAGGCAAAGACAGCTTGTCTACAGAGTTACATGATCAGCTCAGACCGGGCTAATGGCTCTTGTGCCATCCTGAAATATGGGCCTGTTGAAATAGGAAGCGGCGGGGCTGCGTCCCCAACACCCCGGCCGCTTGCACTGCTAGCTTTACCGGAAATAATTACACGGACACTGTATTCTTTTAAGCACTGCTTGGTCCTTTAGCTTCAACCTCTTAACCCATTTCTAATCATGTGAGTAAGCACCCCAAGGTGCGCTTACCAGGAAGATTCTAGCCTACATCCATCTTGGGTCGGAGTTTCATCCCTCTGCCTCAGAGAGCAGAGCTATCCCGTCTGCCCGCTAGACAGGAGCATGGTGTCTCTCTCTGAGGCGTCTGGCTCTGAGCGGAGCTGCATGCTTTCTGACCTCACTTCCTCTTCCTCTCAGCATTTTCTTCTGTTTACTCCACCCACCTATGTTCTAACCAATCGGGACCAAGCAGTTTATTTATTGCTTATCCAACGAAATCAACAGATTGATATATGACACTCCCACATCATGGGCCTACAGATAACACACCACAGAATTCTCTAAATCTTCATATTTCATAATAACAGAATATATATTAGGAAATGTACTGCAACAGAGGAGAGTTACATTGTTCAAAACTGGACTAAACAGCTGGGAGGTGGTGGTGCATGCCTTTAATCCCAACACTCAGGAAGCAGAGTCAGGTTGATCTCTTATGAGTTCGAGACCAGTCTGGTCTGCAGCGTGAGTTCCAGCACAGGCTCCAAAGGTACAGAGCAATCCTGTCTTGAAAAAAAAATCAGATTAAATAGCTCCTACTATTTTATATACATTATTATTTTATATTAAGCACTTCACACAAGCTTGTACTTTTAAAATATTTTAGTAAATAAATAATCAAAGTGATGAATCCTGGGCAAGACCATGACAATTTCAAAAATATTGTTTCTAAAGATGTATTATTCTTGGTGTGTATTTTCCATAAAATACTGAATTAAGTGTATTCTCTAAGTGGAATGTGTTTTTTTTAATTTCTGAATTTGCCTGAGTATTGTATTACTAATGGAGTCAGCATGTTGTCCTTAAAATGTCAAAATACTAAACATGTATCTATGTTTTATTTGATTCTCTGTTAATTTGATTCTTGAGGCAGGATTTTGTGACTGTGGCTTTGGCTGGCATAGAGTTCATTGTAAAGGCCAGAATGTCCTCTTCCTGAAGTGATCTTCTACTCTGCCTCCATGGTATTGATATTACAGATGTGCCTTGCTAGTCTCCATTGTTGACGCCACAGTGATAAGTGTTGTGTCCAAAGAAACCTGCCCTTAAAATCATGCAAAGCCTTTAGCCCTTCAGACATCCAAGGTGCTTTGGAATATATTATGTCATACAAGAAAATATTATGAAATAGTAGAGCGGGGATGATGGTTCTTATACAATTAAGTACCAAGTATCAGAACTATGTATTTGTTCCTTATTTTTCATGGGTATGCATATCTGGTATATTTTCATATTGACATATCTCCTAAAATTTGTGCTTGAAGAAATGACTCTAACACTTTGATCTCATTTAAAACTAATTTGAAAGGCTAGAGGTTTAGCTGAGTGGTAGATTACTTGCTTAGCATTCATGAGACCCTAGGTTTCATACCAAGCTCTGTCAAAATAAATAATTTTCATTTCAATTCAAAGGAAGCAACCAGAAATGATAGCTAACTTAAATTGAGGATGCTTTTATCATCTAAACATTGCAGACCTGAGATTTCCTGAAATATATGCAAGTGTTTAAGAGATACCACAAGAATAAACTGATGTCATTTAGTAGGTTAAATGTACAACCTAAGGAAATTCCACAGAACTTGCTTTTCCTATATTTATTTTTAAGAGGCATTTTATTTGTGTGATAAAAAAAACTGTCAGGGGAAGCCAGCTTTGATTAAAGGGAATAGCACAAAGAAGGAACAAATGTTCCGGTTTAATTCTATGCTGGTGTTATGGGGATGCAGCATTTAAAAGAAAACACTTTGTAGTGGAAAATAATATTTCTTAAAAGTTAAATATAAATTAGTCCATGACACAGAGACAACTGAGGTAAGCTAGCAGAGGCCTTGTGAATATTATATAAGTTCTCACGAGCCACAGGGGAAAAAGCATTCTCTGGAGCAATGTGAAGGTGTACACAGCCATAACCAGTTCAGAGATTAGCCTCAGCAACTGTCCATCACACCAAGTGTAATTCCATTGAGATTATTTACAGGCGCATGGGTGAGGGCTAGAACCTCAACTTCACAGAAATTTTCTAAAATATTGGCAGAAACAGAAGTTTCAGAAGAATGTTATTTTTGTTCCATAGTGAAATTTTTCTACTGTGAAATTTATTACATTTGTATAACCTAAATGTGAAGATAATAATATATCAAAGACTGGAAGAAGACAACAGGAAGAACCCACTGTGAGAATAAAACACTGGTATATTTCCAGGAAAGATTTCAATGTTGTATCGTACCCATTCCTGCTGAGCAAAAATATTCTTTATGATAGACTCACTTAACATTTTAAAGTGATCAATACTCAAGCAGTTGATTATTATGTAACAATAAAGTTTATTATCTTATATCTTTTCATCCAAATATATTTCAAGTACTGGAAAAATAATTTGAAGAAAAAGAAATTGTCAGACTAGAAACACATAAATTAGAATTACAAAATAGCTAGTGTATATGTATAGAATTCCTTTCATGAATACTTGTATTTTATGAGTTTTATTTCTTTGCATTCATTAGAATACATATAGATTGCTTTTTAACTGGTTTATATATCATTAAGAAAGAATAAGACACCTTTAGGAATGATACAATCTTCACAGATGAATAATGAACAGCTAGTTAACAAGATTAATATCATTGAAAATCAAAATTTGCCATTAAAAAGGATAACATTAATTTTACAGACAAAATCGATTCCATATCTAAGGGTACTAAGAAGTTATCTGAAAGAATTCATACTATTGAATTTGACAATCAAAATTTGTTAAAAAGTTATGATGAGTTAGCAGAAAGACTGTTTTGCTTTTCTGACCTTCAAGTTGGATGTCAATATCTGTCTCTGTATTTATTAAGTTTGCTCTGTCTCTTTTCATCGCCTGATGAAGGTTAATATCGAAAAGGATACTTATATGTTTTTCTTTGAGTTCACCTTCTTATTTAGCTTCTACCGCAAGGGGTGCACCCACACACTGAGACAATGGGGATGTTCTATCAGGAACTCATCAAGGCCAGCTGGCCTGGATCTGAAAAAGCATGGGATAAAACCGGACTCGCTGAACATGGCAGAAAATGAGGACTACTGAGAACTCAAGAACAATGGCAATGGGTTTTTGATCCTTCTGCATGTACTGGCTTTGTGGGAGCCTAGGCAGTTTGGATGCTCACCTTACTAGATCTGGATGGAGGTGGGTGGTCCTTGGACTTCCCATAGGGCAGGGAACCCTGATTGCTCTTCAGGCTGACGAGGGAGGGAGACTTGATTGGAGGAGGGGGAGGGAAATGGGAGGCAGTGGCGGGCAGAAGGCAGACATCTTTAATAAATAAATAAATAAATAAAAAGTTTGCTACAATTTTTATCTTTTAGAAACCTATTCTTTTCTAGTGAGAGTCAGAAAGGGGAAAAGTTTTCCAAAGCAGGGAAGGTGGGAGGAACTGGGAGGAGTAGAGGGTGGTGAAACTGTAACCTGTTTATATATATCACAGAAAAAAAGAATCTGTTTTCAATAGGAGAAAAGGGTTGAAACATTTCCTGAATTTCTTCTGGGTTGTCAAAATAATAATACATAACACACACATATATACTTGATGTACATGTATATGTATATATAACATATACGTATACATGCTCATACATATAACAAAACAAGCATACAGATGTGCTAAATTATTCTATATCTTCAATGTTATCTCCAGTAATAGCAAATAAAACCTATTAAAATAATATAAAGTATAAATTCTATCCCAAAGCCTGTACTATGAACAAGCAAAATCATTTTAAGGGTCAGAAGGATAAACTGTACACCAATATTAATAATAATATGAAATGGTCAAATGGATGAATGACAACTATTAATGGAAGTGCCTAGATGTTTGCTAAATATCTGTAGACAAGAAAATGAGATTTAATAAGACAATTTATAACCTTTCCTATTGAAGAGAAATGATAGAAGCATTAAAAAATTCCTGCCAACTTAATATGCTATGTATGTAAGTTTCTCGTCTGTCTTAACATTCTCTACTGTGATCACTAACGTCAGGCTTTTTCAGGTTAGTCTAGCAAATGTTTATTGAATGAATGCTAGTCCTCTTTACTTAGTTTCACTATATGAATTAATTTCACATTGTGTGATAGATTTATAATCTTTTTTGTCATCAATGATGACTTTACTCATTGTACAATGTTCATCATTTCACTCATGGTAGCTTCCAGTTTGTCACACTTACAGTATAAGGACAGACATGTCATCTGACACATGCATGTGTGCTCTGTTAATAAATTGTGTGCTCTCTATGACTGTAGTCCCAAGTTTTGTGTAAGGGGAAAAGATATATGACAAGAAGTCACTGTGAATTTATGCTATACTAATTAAAACTCTACACCTTAGAGAAATGACTTTAACTTAGGGTGTAGAATACCATTTAATGACAAGTGTCTGTGCTCTCTGATAGAAAAAAAATATTTCTTAAATCACCCTCAATATTTTGTGTATTCTAAGCCAAAATACCTTTCTTTTAATTATAATTAACATTTTATTACATAAGTATACAGTAAGATCAGAAAACATTTTAGGGGTACAAATGCACAGCACACAATTGGCAAAATGTTTCATTGCATATGATTGCCCAATTTAAAACAATTGTAGCTGTAATTGGGACTTAAATAGGAGACACTATGGTCCCAAATGTTGCTAAATTGTACCTCAAGAAAATTTCCATCCACCATTTTTTATAGTTATGAATATTTCATCATTTGAAAATCATTCTAAGTGAAAGACACTTTTCACCTGAAACACAATACACAACATGTGTGCACTGAATTTTATTAATATTAAAATCACATACATGTAAAAAAACCCTCTTTGTTTGTCAGGTAAAGTGGACAATTTGAAGCAACAGAGGAAGTGGATTAGTCAACAATGCATGCTGCTCTTCTACAGTACCTGAGGTTGGTTCTGAGCACTCATAATAGTCACCTCAAAATTGCTTGAAAATCATTTCCAGAGGACATATAATATTCCTCTGGCCTCTCTGGAAGAATGATACTCACCACACACACACATGTCACACACACACATGTGCATGGGCACACGCATGACATATCAACACACAGACATTCATAAATAAATAAATATTCATAAATGCCATTTTTACATTCATTATATAAAATTTCCCATTTGAAAATTGTTTTCTTTTGCTACATTTGATTCATTTTTTTTTACCTTATAGAAAAAAATCAATGGTGACTAAATATAGTAAAAGACTTATTAGACATTACAGGCATATTTCAAATTTTAATAGCATTAGCTAATGAAATAAGTGATATAATAGTTTAAATTTTCTAATAAATAAAACTTGGAAGTACATGTCATAAGAGTACCTTTGATTATAAGTGACTCACAGAGATAAACCACAATTTCCAAGGATATTCCTTTGTGTTAGATAACAGGGGACATCACTACCAATATGTATTTACTTCCACCCTCCCTTCTTTCCCTTCTGCTAATTTTCTCAGGTAGTCTTGTCTGTTTTCCCTTCCCAGGGAGATCCATGTATTTATCTCTTAGTTTTCTCCTTGTTACCTAGCTTCTCTCAGATAGTGGACTGGAGCATGGCTGTCCTTTGCTTTACACCTAGTATCCACTTATGGGTAAGTAGATGCCATGCTTGTCTATCTGGGTCTGGGTTACCTCACCCAGGATGTTATTTTTTCTATTTACATCCATTTGCAAACAAATTTCAAAGGGTCATTGTTTTTTTTTACCATTGAGCAGGACTTCATTGTATAAATGTATCACATTTTCTTTATTCATTCTTCAGTTGAGGGTCATCTGTAACATGAGGGTCCTGCTAGTTAGGGGTTTCTGTCCTGCACGATACCCAAAAGCCGACAAGTCCCAAAGAAAATCACACAGAGATATCTATAAGTTATAAAGCTGATTGTCCCATTAGTTCAGTCTTCTTATTAGCTCTTGTAGCTTATATTAACCCATTGTTCTTATCTATGCTAGCCACATGGTTCGGTACCTTTCTCAGCAGGGCAGCTCACATTTTATTTCTTTAGAGTCTGGGCAGGAGTGGGAGGAATCAACTTCTTCTTTCCCAGAATTCTCCTGTTCTCATTGCATCATTTTTACTTCCTGTCTGGTTTTCCTGCCTATACTCCTTGCCTGGCCAATCAGCGTTTTATTTAAAACATGATTGACAGAATACAAACAGTTCTCCCGCACCAGGCATCTAGGTTGTTTGGAGGTTCTAGCTATTATGAATAATGTTGCTATAAACACAGTTGAGCAAATATCCTTGATAAGCATGCATCCTTTGGGTATATGCCCAAGAGTGGTATTGCTGGGTCCTGAGGAAGATTGATTCATAATTTTCTTAGAAACCATCATATTGACTATCAAGGTGGTTTTAAAAGTTTGTACTCCCACCAGAAATGGAGGAGTGTTCCCCTTAATCCACATCCTCTCCAGCATAAGCAATCATTGGTATTTTTGGTCTTATCCATTGTGACTGGTGTAAGATGGTATCTCAGAGTCACTTGATTTGTATTTTTCTGATGGCTTCATGGCTTCAAGTTTAAGCATGACATTCAAAATTATAATGACTTTACAAAATCTGTTACAGTACTGGTTGAAATTCATGGTTTCACCCACAGTCTGTCCTTTGTCTTTTAATGAATAGTCTGCACATTCAGGACATATTATCTATTGCTGCTGCTTAGGTCTTTACTATGCATTAAAATACATGTTAGGGGAACTTTGTGAAGCATTTGTAAGCTAACTGTTCATTACACATTCCTGGAATAAAACACCATTCTTGTTTCAATTCCAGTATGTATACATTCAAGGACCAACACTGAATTTACAAGGCTTTATGTATTCTCTTAAGAGTCCACTGCTTGACACATGCAACATTTTTAATGCTTCAAAAGAAGAGGAAGAACTTGTAAGAAAATCTATACATGTGCAACTTCATATTGCCCAATTTTATCACTTGTAAAGGTACTTGGTGAAAGGGACATTTAATGTTCAATACCCTTCATCACCTTTGCTTTTTTCATGTAGAAGTAAGAGACAACTTGGGAGATTCCTTTTTCTATCCATCTACCTTGTTGAGAAAGAGTTTTTCTGTTTGCTTTCTCTGCTATGGTATGTACTCCAGGCTAGGTTTCTAGTAAGGTTCAATGAAATTCTTGTGTCTCTGTCTCCATCCTTTAACAGTAGTGCAGTTGAGAATCAGCATATCTGGATTTTTAAAATCTGTTTCTGGTAATCAAACTCAAATCACTGCTAATGCCTCACTGACTCCTATGGCCAGCCCCAAACATTTCTAAATAATCCACCTTGGAAATTCTGAAAATAACTTAACCAGTACAGGATTGGAGCTCAGTTAGAAATGACAACACAAGAAAGTATGATCCCCCTGAGAAATTTGGAAGCACCATCATGTACTCACAATCAGAAATGTAAGAGAATATGAAACATAAAAGTTCATGTATGTTTAATACCAAGGTACCATGAACATTTTCTTCTTCAAGTATCATCTCTTTCATAATTCCTTACTTGATTGTTAAATAGTAATAAATTCTATATTTTGACTCATTCTATCTATATTTCTTCAATAGTCATTTTCTATTTTTAATCTTAGTTTTAAAAAAGAAAACAAACTATCTTTTTTCATTTTACATACAAATTCCAGTTCCCACTCCTTGCCCACCTCACATTTCCTCCACCTTCCCCCTTACACCACTCCCATTCACTCCTCATAGAGGGTAAGGAACATTGCTTTGAGAAAGAACCAAGGAAGACCCTCACTATTATATCGAGGCTCAGCAAAGTATCCATCCAAAGATAAGGGGTTCCAAAATGCCATTAAAAGCAGTAGTAAAGAATCCTGTACAATAAAGGAACCTCTGGAGGTATCATCATCCATGACGTCAAACTCTATTATATTGCTACAATAATGAGGACAACTTTGTACTGGCATAAAAACAGACAGGTTGAACAATGGAATCTAACTGAAGACCTGGATATCAATGCACACACCTATGAACACCTGATTTTTGATAAAGAAACAAAAAATATATAATGGAAAAAAGAAACCATCTTCAACAAATAGTGCTGGCATAATTGGATGTTAGCATATAGAGGAATGCAAAGAGATCTATATCAATCCCCATGCTTAAAACTCAAATTCAAATGGATTAAAAATCTCAATATAAATCCAACCACGCTGAAACTAATTGAAGAGAAAGTAGGAAGTAGCCTACAGTGCATGGGCACAGGATACCCCTTCCTAAATATAATACCAGTAGCACAGCATGGAGAGCAACAATAAATAAATGGGACCTCCTGAAACTGAGAAGCTTCTATAAAGCAAAGGACACAGTCAATAAGACAAAAAGGCAGACTACACAATGGTAAATATCTTCACAAAACCCACATCAGACAGAGGACTGATCTCCAAAATATATAAGGAACTCAAGGAATTAGACATAAAAGTTCCAAATAATCCAATTAAAAAATGTGCACAGTTCTAAACAGAATTCTCAACAGAAGAATCTCAAAATGGCTGAAAGACACTTAAGGAAATGTTCAATATTGTTAGCCATCAGGGAAATGCAAAACAAAGCTACTCTGAAATACCATCTTACACCAGTCAGAATGGCTAAAATCAAAAACACCAATAGGAATTTTCTCTCCTTCACTGTGCTATGCCAATTTTTGAAGTAGCTTGTTCCTGTATATTCCCCCTAAATAAAATAGATTGTTTCTTTGGTTTGTAAATGTCATTATGAGTAGACAGATGCATGACTGGCATAGAGAATATACAATGTACAGATGTGACACAGGGTAGAGTCACATGGGAAGGGAACTTGAAGGAATTGCCCCCACCAGATTGCCTGTGGTAATGTCTGTGATGGATTGGCTTGATTATTATAAGACATAGGAGAAATGTGAACACAACATCCCCTGGGCAGGTGATCCTGAGCTGGATGAATGGCTAATTTAGCATGAGCATGTAATATAGCTAGCAAACAGCATCCCCTATGGTCTTGCTTTAGTTTTCCATGAATCCCCTCAATGATGGACTGTGACATAAATTGTAAATAAAGTAAATCTTTCCACTAATTTGCTTTAGAACAACTGGGTTATAGAAAACAATGTATTATGCATAGTTACATACCATAGCTGAGGTAGAAAATAGAAATAAGAGATTGGCAAACACTTGTAATTAGCACAAATGAAAGTATACCTCTAAGGAGCTAAAAATATTTAAGGCTGGGGTTGTGGCCAAGTGCAGTGAAATCTAACATTATGCATTTGTTGGACTTGAATATAAAAAGCTTCTTTTATACCAAGCCAATTAGTATACAAGCAATTGAGGGAACAAAACCAGTCCCCTAGGAACATAATCTAAATTAAAGAACAATCTTTTACTCAAACCAACAACATTAAGCAGATTAAATAGCAGATATGCTGGTCTGGTCTTTTGTGTTTGTATACACTGTATATGCTAATTTACAACAGAATCAATGCTAGAATCTACATTAAGTTTTTGGAAGCGTATGAAGTGTTAGCAAGTTCAACAGCCTTAATTTGTCAATAAACTCACTTAGAAAACACAAACATTTATCCACAGTCATAGGCTGATTGCCTGACAGAGACAGAGAATTCATAGCTGCTTAAAAGAACTTCACTAAGTGTTTAAATATTTATAAAGCATACTGTACTTTATTACAATTTGGTCCCTTGCCAGAGGGAATTGTTTTTACCTTATGTCATTATTACCTCTTTATTAACGACCTTCTCTTTTGTAGAGAATGAAAGAAGGATTATACTTCTCAAGATCTTTTTTCTCACTAGGCATCTGTGGCTTTGAAATTAAGAGGTAAAAGGAAGTTGGGGGAATTGAAAAGAGAATTGCCACACTTCTCCACAAATGCTTTAAGTCAGACACCCTGAAACCAGTCATGCTATACAAATAATTGCAAAAGAAAAAGAAAGAAAGGAATCTTAGTGAGGCATGCATAATTCGTTAAACTTATGTATAGTAAGATAGATGGTGAGATATTTTGCAGATATACTAGTTGACTTTGAAGTCTTCTTGCTGTTATTTTGGCAATCATCTATATAGATCTTTGGTCTAAAGTCATTAATGATTTGATTTTTTTAATTTTTAAATTTTATTTATTTTTATTTTTTTCCTGCTGCTATAGTATCTACCTAGAGCAAGATTTATTACAGGAAATGAGAGAAATAAAGAATAGTGATGCAAGACCCTGCTGAGAATAGTCACATATTTAATTCTGTTGACATTTCATTGACAAAGCCTGTCACATGTGTGTTCTTAAAGGAACAGGGAGCATGCTATGCTTGGGCACAAGAAGGAAAGGCATGTGAATACTTACTATTGAGCCACACACTTTCCTCATGTGCTAACATGACATGTAATAAAAACTAAGGCATGCAAAATAATGGCTCTCCAAAATTCTTAGTTTCATGTATATATAATATATATACAAGAATATATATAACTTCAACTTGGAATGGAATTATAACTGCATTTTAACTATACATAACCAGACATCTGTTATTTAAATTCAGTTAGGAAATAAAGGTTAGTATATAGAAAGCTGTATTAATGCAAAATCTAGAAAAATCTAATCATTTTATAAATTCCAGTCTTTAACCATACTCTAATGTAAAGTCTATTTGCCACATATTGCTTACATTATTTTTCCTAGAATACTTAATACCAAATACACATGAATACAAATTCAGAGTATATAAATGAATAAAATACATCTGACATTGTGTCAATATCAGGAATTAGCTGTAACTTTTTTCTTTGAAACCACTTTTTTTTCTGAATAAAGGATTTTCTTCTTTTAAAAGATTTCCACTTTGCTTAAGTTCTAATTTCATTTTCAGTTTTCAGAGTAACATTGGCCTAGTGATTAAGCTCCAATTGTGAAATACTTGCATTGTATGCATGAGTATCAAAATTCCATGCTCCAAGCCCTTGGGAAACAAAGCAAAACAATAGCAATAAAACAAATGTAGTAAGAAGGACTAGCAATTCCAACATGGGAAAGCAGATACAGGTAGATCTGGGGCTTACAGACCTCCTAGGAATGCACATTGGGTAAACCCTAACCCAATGAAAAATGATGTCTTAGAGAACTATGTACATATATGGCTCCTGAACAAAGACATCTAAATTTTTTTCTGGCTCCAAATGCATGTGCATATACATGGATATATGAGGACGTACTTGTGCACCCATGAATGTATTCCCACACAATATTCTATATTAATAAATATTTAAATGATGTCCATTATGCTTATTTCTATTTGTGCTGTAGCTTTCAATAGTCTCCTGAATGTAGGAAACATTCTGTATAATAGAATATTCACAGAGAATAATAATCTTTTTGGAGCTTACATTTCTAAAAAGCTCCTAAGCCAGATTTCTAATTTTATAGAAATTAATAGATTAAAAAAACACCAAAAGATAGAAAACATGAGAAGATTAAGATGTTTATATGAGGCAACGACAAGGAACTTCATTTTTAATTAGATGGCCTGAGATTATCTTTTTTATTAAGCTGTATTTATTATTATGTATACAGTGCTCTGCCTGCATGTATGCTGGCAGGCCAGAAGAGGGCACCAGATTTCACTGTAGATGGCTGTGAGCCACCATGGGGTTGCTGAGAATTGAACTCAGGATCTCTGAAAGAACAGGTAGTACTCTTAACCACTGAGCCATCTCGCCAGCCCCCTGAGATTATCTTTGAAGGCATTTAGGAAATACGCTGCGTGGACAAACCTGGGAATTGCCCACTGTCTCTGTGATTACTAAAAAAAGAAGAGAGACAGATAATTTATTTAGTTGGAGTGAAATCTGTAATGGAAAATATTGTTGGTAATGAAGTTAGTAAACCAGTATAATGCCTATATTGTAGTACCAGTTAAAGAACAGGAGCTTCGAGTCAGTAAGTAATGGAAGCACTGATTGATTTTTAAACTTAAAAGAGTTTACCAATTTAAGTTGCAGTGAATATTTGACAGCTTAGAACATTTTATTAGGAAAATATGCAAATGTGGGAAGAGGGTAAATGCCAATGGAATCACTCATAAGGTAGATAAAAGTGAAAGAAAATGATTCAACACTGAGGAATCAACATAAGATTATTTCATGTAATGTTTTTGTTAAAAGATGTTTGCTGGCTTTTCCCTGTCGTCTCTCCCGGCGTACACACGGGCTCTCTCTCTCTCCTCCCCCCGTTCTAGCCCTCTCCCTTTCTCTCTCCCTCTCTTTCTTAATAAATCCCTATGCATATCAATAAAAAGTTGTTTGCTGTAATATTAGACATGAAATGGAGTAAAGAGGAGTAGAAAATAGTGCAGAATAATTATGTCTGAGTAACTGCAGTGAAAAAAATAAACTTCACAAATTATTTATTACAATCCAAGTCTATCTTAGCTTTTATATTTTTACATACTTTTGTCTGAGATATATCCCTATATTTTTAGGCCTATATACATGTATTTCATTATTTGTTAAGAAGGGACTATTAATTTGTAATTTACATACTATTCATCATAAAATATCTTGATTATATTACTTCTTATTTTTGAAATAAAATCTCAGTTACTCAATTATTTTGCTTAATATTTGGGTACGATGAGAGTTATCATTAACTGTCAACTTTACACAGTTGAAAATGGGTCTTTGAATAAGCTTGTGAGGGATTAACTTTACTACTGAATCGATGTGAGAAGATCCATCTTAACAGTAGGCAGATCATTCCTTGGATTTGGACTCTGGGCTATGAAAAATGAAGGAAGTAAGCTGAGCACTAGCATTTGTCACCCTCTGTGACTGTTGTAGATGTATTGTGGCTAGCCAATCAAGCCCCTGCCACTTTGACTTTATAACCTACACCCTTGAACTGTGAACCAAAACTATACCCTCTTTCCCCTAAGTTGCATTTTTTTTCAGAAAGGTTTATTGCAATAATGGAAAAAATGAAGTAAGAGAAATCAGTCCTGGGAAGTACTGTTTTTATGATAAACCTACCTGTCTCTCTCAAGGTTTTGAAGCTCATTTGCAGGAGGAGAATGAGAATGTTTGGGCTAGGCAAACTGTTGGGCTAGAACATTTGCTTAGTACTTTAAGAAGAGCTTACTGGGCTGTATCGGTGAGAAGTGAGAATTTGAGAAATCAGAAAGAAGTGTGTACAATTGACAGTAATCTCAATAGATTCTACAGGGGGGAAAGGAACTGGTCTTATGGCCATAAATATGATAGTTGGCTAAAAAGCCACTTGCCTTCTTCCTTTTTTCTGCTGACCCAAGTGAAATGAATTTGAAGTTAAGAACATGTTTATGTAGTAAAGGTAATTTTAAGACAACACCCAGACTTTGATGAGAAACCAAATAAAACTGTCAACTGTACCAACACCATGGAAGAGAAGCCATGCAGGTTCTACTGCTACAAAGGAATTGTCATCCTGAAAACAAAAATATTATACATAAGGTCTCCAGTTTGGGGGACTACAGGCTTGTTTAAAAGGGTAGAGTGTTATCTAAATTAACAAGGCTCCCTATTCCTCAAAAAGCAAGGTATTATAATAGGATCAGCACAGAAAAGTTGCCATAGATAACTATGTTTCAAAGTGACAGAGTTCCATACTGAGCTAATAACAGAACTCAGCAATATTGTCCATATGGTACTTCTTTGACAAACAAAAATATATGAAGTTAATAGGGAGTCTTGTTTCATGGACGAAGACACCAAATAGGTCAGAGATTGTGTATAAGAATTAGAGGATCTGCAAAAAGTCTCTGGATAGATATTGTATAAAATTATGAATGTAAAACTTAAAACATAATGAAGACTTCAGGATGTTGGTGAAGCCAGGATCATGGCCTGCCTTCTGAGGAAATAACAGGCATGGAATGAAGAGAATTGATGTATACTTCAGACAGCAGAGCAGCAGGAATGGGGCTACTTAAGTCTTTTAGAGCCCAGTTGAATCCACTGGAAGTCCTGGATGCTGAACATTGTGATAGAGAATTTGTTCTTTTGTGTACTGTATTTTGGGTTTGTTGGGTCTTACTGTTTGTTTCTATGACCTGCTTCTTCTACTTACTTTAATGGGCATAACTATTCTGTATGATCATAGTTTGACTTATATAAGTTGATTTCTAAATTTATAGGAACCCCAATTAAGTGGCTTTGAAATTTTAAAGTATTAAAACTCTTTATATTTATGAAAATTTTGATGTAGGGATGAAGGTATTTTATATTATAAAATGACATGAACTTTTGGAAATGGGGATGAATTGTTAAGGTATAAAAATGATGTGCTTGCATATCGAGTTGAAAAGGGGTGATTTCTGTGACAGTCATAGTCATATGATAGTCATATAATTGCTATATTAACTTGATCTGGATTCACATTGGGATGCTGACTTCTGTGAGTGGTTGTGAAGAATAACCTTGATTCTGTTCATTGTCTCAGGAAGACCAACTTTATCTATGCAGGGTAACTATTCAATGGGTAATATTCCTATGCTGCATAAAAATTGAGAAATCAAGCTGAAAACTGCTATTTATTATTTTCAATTTGGTTGTCAATTTGGTGTTACAAATTGTTACAAGCACCTGTGATCTTGAGTTACCATTTATGTAAGACTGTACTGATGTGGGATAATCTCTTGTACACTGTAAAGTGATGAAGGTTGGTCATCTGTCTATGTGTTACTTTCATTGATTAATAAGCAAACTGCTTTTACCCTTTGATAGGACAGAAAATTAGGTAAGCAGAGTAAACAGAACAGGATGCTGGGTAGAAGGCAGTGAGGTAGATGCGATGAAGCTCCAACCCAAGATGGACGTAGGCTAGAATCCTTCCCGGTAAACCACCATCTCATGGTGCTACACAGATTATTAGAAATGGGTTAAGCAAGTTATGAGAGTTAGCCAGTAAGAGGCTAGAGCTAATGGGCCAAATAGTGTTTAAATGAATACAGTTTGTATGTTGTTATTTCGGGGGCTGAGATAGCTGGGCAGGAGCCTGGCAGAATGAAAAGCAGGCCTGCTCACCTCACTACAGTAAAGATTTGTCACTCATCTTGGTTTAATACAACACTGATTTGTCAGTAGCCAGTAAGGAAGTATAGGTGTATAGGTGGGGCAAACAGAAAAGGAGAATTCTGGGAAGAGGAAAGACAAAGACACAATCATCAGTCAGACACAGAAGAAGCAAGATAAAAAAAAGAAGAAGCAAGATGAGAATGCCTCACTGAGCAAAGGTACTAAGCCATGTGACTAAACAAAGATAATAAATATGGATTAATTTATATTAAGAGCTAGTTAGTAATAATCCTGAGCTATCATTCTTGCATTAGTAAGTAATATTAAGCCATTAAGCCTCTGAGTGTTTATACTGGAACTAGCAGGTGGGAGAAAAACCTTTGATTTCACTGTACCCTCACATGTTGTGCTTAAATAAATCATCTCTTCCTTAAGTTGATTTTTTTTAATTTTTCCATTCAAAAATTTACACTTCCCCATCTTCCCATTCCCCCCTCCCCTACTCTCCCTCCACCTTCCCCTTCCCTCCTTAAGAGAGGGCAGGGAACCCTGCCCTGTGGGAAGTCCCAGGCCCTCCCCCCTACATCCAGGCCTAGGGAGCTGTACATCCAAATAGACTAGGGTCTCAAAAAGCCAGTACATGCAGTAGAAACAAGTCCCAGTGCCTTTATCAATGGCTTATCAGTCAGCCCTCATTGTCAGCCACATTCAGAGAGTCTGGTTTAATCACATGCTCATTCAGTCCCAGTCTAGTTGTATTTGGTGGGCTCCCTTTAGAACAGGCACACTGCCTCAGTTGATGGACCAACCCCTTGAGGTCCTGACTTCCTTGCTCATCTTCTTCCTCCTTCTGCTCTTCAACTGGACCTTGGAAGCTCAGTCCATTGTTCTGATGAGGGTCTCTGTCTCTATCTCCATCTGATTCTGGACTAAGTTTCTATGGTGATATTTGAGATAATCATGAGTGTGATAGTGGGGTAAGGCCAGTTCAGGCACCCTCTCCTCTGCTGGCCAAGGATCTAGCTAGTGACATCCCCATGGACACCTGGGATTCCCTTAGAGCCAAGTCTCTTGCCAACCATAAAATGGCTTTGTTAATTAGATATTCCCTGCTCCTAAATCTGCCCGTCTTCCATCTCCACCCTCCCACTTCCCCAAGCTCTCCCCAGTCTTTCCCTTCTCCCTTTTCTCTCCCCTCTTGCCTTCCCCCAAACCATCCCCACCACTGCAGCCACCGCCATGCTCCCAACTTTTGCCCGGTAACCTTGTTGGCTTCTAATTTCCAGGAGGATCTATATATGTTTTTCTTTAGATTCACCTTGTTATTTGGCTTCTTGAGGCTTGTGAATTATAGGCTTAATGTCCTTTGTTTATGGCTAGAATCCACTAATGAGTGAGTACATACCATATTCATATTTTGGGTCTTGGATATCTCACTGGGTATAGTGTTTTCTATTTCCATCCATTTGCAAGCAAAATTCAAGATGTCATTGGCTTCAACAAATGGTGCTGGCATAACTGGATGTTAACCTGTAGAAGAATGAAAATAGATCCTTATATATCACCATGCACAAATCTCAAGTCCAAATTGATTAAAGACCCGAGTATGAATCTGACCACACTGAACCTGTTAGAAGAGAAAGTGGGAAGTAGACTGCAACACATGGGCACAGGAGACCATTTCCCACATAAAACCCCAGTAGCACAGACAATAAGAGCAACATTGGATAAATGGGACCTCCTGAAACTGAGAAGCTTCTCTGAAGCAAAGGACACTGTCATTAAGACAAAAGGGCATCCTTCTGAATGGGAGAAGATCTTCACCAGCCCCGCATCAGATAAAGGTCTGATCTCCAAAATATATAAAGAACTCAAGAAACTAGATATTAAAATTCTAATTAGCCCAGTTAAAAAAAATGGGGCACTGAATTGTACAGAGAATTCTCAACAGAAGTAGTTCAAATGGCCAAAAGACACTTAAGTTCATGTTCAACCTCCTTAGCGATCAGGAAAATGCAAATCAAAACAACTTGGAGATCCCATCTTACACCTGTCTGAATCGCTAAAATTAAAAACATCAATGATAGCGTATGCTGGGGAGGATGTGGAGTAAAAGGAACACTCATCCATTGATGGTGGGAATGCAATCTTTTGCAACCACTTTGGAAATCAGTGTGGCAGTTTCTCAGGAAATTTGGAATCAACCTACTTCAGGATCAAGCAATACCACTCTTGGGAATATACCCAGGAGATGCCCAATCATAATATATGTATATATATATATATATATATATATATATATATATATATACACACACACACACACAAACACATATATGTTCATTGCAGCATTATTTGTAATAGCCAGAACCTGGAAACAACCTAGATGTCCCTCAGTGGAAGAATGGATGGAAAAAGTGTGGAATATATACACATTAGAGTACTGCTCCGTGGTAAAAAAACAATAACATCTTGAATTTTGCATGCAAATGGATGGAAATAGAAAACACTATCCTTAAGTTGATTTTTAAGAGTATTTAATCACAACAGTGGGAAAAGAAACTTACACTAGTGTTAAATCTAACATTTAAAATGAAAATGTTATTTTCTTTTATCTTTTCTTTATCAAAATTTGTTGTTTCATTTATGTTTCTTACAGCAATGTATTGCCTTACATTTATAAAATAGGAGTGATAATTTCACAATATAATATCTCAATGGAGGAAATTGTATAGAAGCATAATGTGATAATAAAATGTAATATTTCATTAGATTTTGGAAAGATGACCAAGACATAATGAGCACTTGTTCTTGAAGAAGACAGAGTTATAGTCACAGTACCCAAATAGTGACTTACACATGTTTTTAAATTGACTTCCAAGGGTTCTAATGACATATGATGACATCCTTGGACACCATGCATGCACATAATACACAGACATGCCTGCAATTAGCACACTCATTCAGAATAAAATAAAGAAATCTGAAAACATTTTAATTTTTTATAAAAAGAAAGATAAAACTATAAAAAACGGAATATAAAACTAAAAAGAGAACGCTTAACAAAAGAAAACCAAAATGGCTGAAACACCCTTAAGGAAATGTTTAGCATCCTTGGAATCAGAGAAATGCAAATCAAAACAACTGTGAAATTCCATCTTATACTTCTAAGAATGGCCAAGATCAAAAACACTGATGAAAACTCATGCTGGGGGGGTTGTGGGGGAAAGGGAACACTTCTGCATTGCTGGTGGGAATGAAAGATGGTACAGCCCCTTTGGATGTCAGTGTGGTGATTTTTAGAAAATTAGGAAACAACCTTCCTCGAGACATAAAAATACCACTTTTGGGTATATATCCAAACTATGCTCATCTGTGCCACAAAGACATGTGCTCAACTATGTTCATAGCAGCTTTGTTTGTCATAGCCAGAACCTGGAAACAACTGAAATGACCCTCAGCTAAAGAATGGATAAGGAAAATGTGGTACATGTACACAGTGGAGTACTACACATCAGAAAAAAATAACATCTTGAATTTTGCAGAGAAATGGATGGAGCTACAAAACATTATTATGAGTGAGGTATCCCATACCCAGAAAGACAATTATCACATGTACTCAGTCACAAATGGTTTTTAAACATAAAGAAAAGAAAAGCAGCCCACAAATCACAATCCCAGAGAACTTAGACAACAAAGAGGACACTAAGAGAGACATACATAGATGTAATCTACATGAGGAATAGAAAAAGACAAGATCTCCTACATAAATTGGGAGCATGGGGACCTTGGGGGAGGTTTAAAGGAGAGCAGTCAACCCAACAGATTACACAAGGGTAAGAGACTGTGCTTTCTACTAATAGATACATATGCAGCATATGGTTGTTTGGTGATAGTGAGAGAACACATCCCTATTCAAACATAAATACAATTGATGTATAAGGAACTTAAAAATCTTTAGACAGGAATTTTAAAAATGGTCAATGGTGAAGTGTGTGCTATAGGAAAGATCAGAAAAGTCCTGATGTTGAAGAACACTCCATATCATAAATGGGGATATATACTTCGGGTATACAAAATATTTGGAATAAGAAACAGTTTCAAATTAAATTAAAGATTGGTGTGGGAAGTCTTTCTGTATATGTGTTGCTTTTATTTGTTAATGAATAAAGAAACTTCCTTGGCCTGTGATAGGGTAGAATAAAGCAAGTTGGGGAAAACAAAACTTTATGCTGGAGAAAGAAGGCAGATTCGCAGAGAAGCCATGTATCCCTGCCAGAAACAGATGCCAGACAAAACGTTGCTGGTAAGCTACAGCCACATGGCAATGTACAGATTAATAGGAGTGGCTTAAATTAAGATGTAAAAGCTAGCTAATAAGAATCTAGAGCGAGTAGACCAAGCAGTGATTTAATTAATACAGTTTCTGTGTGGTTATTTCGAGGCTGGACAACCAGGAATGAACAAGCAGCCTCCTACAACAAAATATGATTTAAGAATGTGTTATATAAATCATAAAAGCCAGTGGGAAAAAAGAAAATTGTGATTAAACAATGCAGAGAAAGAGGTAGAAAATCACAGATATGTTATACTGAGGTTCATTTTTGTCTGCAAATGAAGAAAAGAATTGAGAAACACTTTCAGGTTTCTGGTTTTGGATGACAAAATAGTTAAGGTGCTGGGAAAAGACATCCTACTTATCTTGGAGATACAAGATCTGCATCAGTTTGAGAAAAGGACAAAATAATGTAAGCTTGTAAAACATTGGATTTCACATTTCTATTTACACCCAAACTATGTTCCTTCAAAAGCAATCGTATATGAACTTCAAATTTAAATATTTTTGAGAGCCTGGTAAAGAATTTATATTTGATATAATAGGAATGGAAGGGCCTGTTGAATATGCTCAGCACAATCATATGACAGCATAGCTTGGGGAGTTTAAAATTGAAAGATGATATATTAGGATGCTATAAAGAGGCACTTTGGGTAGTTGAGAGAATATTTAATTAATGCACTTGAAATCCTTTTTAATTAGTGTGCTTGAAACCTTATGAAACTGAACATGATTAAAAGCAGTGGCAGTGTCGAGGATGCAAAGGGAAATAAGGGAACAATAGTGCAAGTGGGCACTGCAACCAAGATGCTGGCCAGAGAAAGCCCAGCCTGATTGCGGGAAATGTGTGGTAGGTGAACCCTCCATGTCCTAAGTGGAAGGGCTTGCTACATACAAACAGTGGACTGAAAATGAGCTCTTATCATCTCTACACTTGAATTTCCTCATATTTAAGCAAGTTGTCAAATATTATCAGATAATACAAGGAATAGAATTCAAAAATTATACCTCTGTGGTTTCAAAGTCTTTTCTCCTATTTATTTAATCTTTTAAGAGCAAAGCTACTGCTAAAGTGAAAAAAAGAGAGATTGAATGTAAAGCTTTTATCTTCTTCCATCATAATATAAATGACAGTGAAAAGGTCTACAACCTTTAAAAAAGAGACTTAAACATGTACAAGTCCATATCTATTTTAAATAAGCTTGTGTGATATTTTATACATGCATGCCTGTACCTTCTTCTGTTTCACATATGTTTGATAACATTCATCTTTATATTGATTTTATGTATCCAATTATCTAAAATATGTTCTTACATTTAATTAGATTCACAAGTAAATGATGATGGAATTGAAAGTTACTGCTGATAATTATTATCTGCAAATAAATTCTCTTGATGAGTGTATTCATCACACATGTATTTCTTGATGTGTTTATACCTTAAAATTTTCTGAAGCTAGGAGAACCCAAAGAAAAACATATAGGCATCCTTCTAAATATTAACCTTCATCAGGCGATGAAAGGAGACAGAGACAGAGACCCACATTGGAGCACCGGACTGAAACCCCAAGGTCCAAATCAGGAGCAGAAGGAGAAAGAGCACGAGCAAGGAACTCAGGACCGCAAGGGGTGCACCCACACACTGAGACAATGGGGACTCACCAAGGCCAGCTGTCCTGGGTCTGAAAAAGCCAGGGATAAAACCGGACTCGCTGAACATAGCAGACAATGAGGACTACTGAGATCTCAAGAACAATGGCAATGGGTTTTTGATCCTACTGCACCTATTGGCTTTGTGGGAGCCTAGGCAGTTTGGATGCTCACCTTACTAGACCTGGATAAAGGTGGGTGGTCCTTGGACTTCTCACAGGGATGGGAACCCTGATTGCTCTTTGGGCTGATGAGGAAGGAGGATTTGATTGGGGGAGGGGGAGGGAAGGGGAGGCGGTGGTGGGGAAGAGACAGAAATCTTTAATAAATAAAAAATAAAATGGCATAATAAAACCTGTTATAAAAAAATTTCTGAAGCTTTCATGGCATTGCTACCATGGGTTTACTAAGACTATTCCTTTTCACCTTTTGTTCTTATGACATATATGAACTGGGCAAAATTTTAGAATTCTATCTGATGGTTTTGGGTTCACAAGGGAAATTGCTGAAGTTAGAAACACTGAAAAGGTAAATATTCAGTGTGCAATGTGGTAACATCAAACAAAATAAAACTAGGCTCTCTTTTTGGTTTTGTTTGTTTGTTTCCTTCTTTTTGTTTATTTTTTGTCTTAATATTTTTTATTCATTTTGTAAACCAACCACAGGCCCCCTTCCTTCCCTCCCCACACTCTCCCACACCTACCTCCCAACCCAACTAATAATCACTCCTCAGAAAGGGTAAGACCTCCCATGGGGGATCAACAATGCCTGGCACATTAAATTGAGGTAGAACCAAGCTCCTGCTCCCTGAATCAAGAAAAGAGCAAAGCATCTCAAAATAGAGAATGGGTTTGAAAAAGTCAGCTCATGCACCAAGGATAGATCCTGATCCCACTGTCAGGTGTCCCTCAAGCCGACCAAGCTAGACAACTGTCTCCCACAAGCAGAGGGCCTAGTTCAGTCCCATGCAGTCTCCCCAGCTGTTGGTCTAGAGTCCCTGAGTGGGGGAGCAATGAAAGAGATACATCGATAGAGGGAACCATTGTGAGGCTTAGAAGAAATCTATTGCTAGGGAAATTTCCCAAATCCAGAAGGATCACTCCAGCTAAGAATCTAAGCAACAGTGGCCTTATTACAGGCTGTCCCCTGTAATAAGATTAGTGAATACCATACTTGTTATCACAGAACCTTCATCCAGTAACTGATGGAAGCAGATGCAGAGATCCAGGACCAAGCACCAAGGGAGTCTTGTCAAAGAAAGGAAGAAGGAATAATATGAGTGGGGGAGGGGGGCGTCAAGATCCTGACAGGTAAATCCAGTTTCCTTCCTTTTGTTTGTTTGTTTTGAGACAGTGTTTTGTGTTGTGAATGCTGGCCTTAACAATGTTCTGTAGCCCAGAATTGCCTTGAACTTAGTCCTCCTGCCTTTAATTCCCCAATACTTGAATTACAAGCCTTTGCTGCTACTTCCACTTTTATCGGGTGCGGTGCTGGACCTTGAACCAAGGCTTTGTCAAAGTGAGATAAAAGCTTTAATAATGGATCTGTAATTCAGACCCCAAAATCCTTATATAGTACAGGGATATGGTATTTTTATATGATACACGTCAGATTTCCAGAAATGTATTGTTCAGTAGTAAGTACAGTAAGTATCCCAGTGTCAAAAACAGCATAATTTCATAAATGACAACTATAAAATACAATAATATGATCTAAGTCTACAACATCAGTAAAGCTACTCATGAGCTACAAAAATGTCTTCACAGAGAAATCAACTGTGAACTCAACTGCATTTTTAAAGTATTATGCAACTAACAGTTAAAAGATGTTAATATATTTGATGCTTTCATTGATTAGACAAAATAGAGAGGTTATTCTCAATATAATCTTTCTTAGAAAAATAAAACAAAACAAAACAAACCATAGCAAAACCCCACTGAACAGAAATATTCTACAATTTACAAGATAGAAGACTAGCAACAACTAAATTAATTGTTGGTAAAATTGTATTTGCATAAGGAAATTTAAAAATACATGTTTCTGTAATTTAAAAAAAGGATATGCTTTTCCTTGAATAATTCCTAATCTCAATAAGAGGAGTACTCAACAGAATTTGGCAGCATACTGTGACATGGCATTTCTTCAGAGAAAAAATAGCACACTGCCCACTTCTCAACCACTTCAGTCATCTTGGCAGCACAGAGCAGGAGCCCTAAGTGGACCAATTTGCTTTCTGTTACAAATTAGCCAGTCTGAGTATGACCATCCTCAGCCAAGAGCCAAGTTCTCTCTGAACATGCTTCCTGATGGATGCCTTCACCACTAAAAGGCCAAAACTGAAGACTGAAGGACAGAAGGGATTAGTGAAAAATAAATGTCTCTGTCTTTTGAGTTTATTGATCATCCTTTTTCAAGGTTAAAAAAGTTAAATACACTCAGTGTTAAAAGAACAACAACTATATTTCATCTGATGATGAGTAACTTGCAGAACCCCTCTGAATGCTGACTTTGGAGACTGGTGTATTTAGCATGGAAATGCTATATTAAACCAGCCAAAAGGATGATTGTACAAAAGAATAAGGAGATTCTCAGCACACAAAGCAGATGTCATCTCCTAAAGGTGACTTTTCTAGAAAAAGAAGAAAACAAATAATAAGAAAAATAAAACATCATATGTAAGGGAAAAGAAAGTCTACCAACAGAATGCATCCATTATCAGTCTCTCTCAATCATCTATTTCTTTAAGCAGAGTCTTTCACAATTGGAAAAAAAATAGTCTTAGTGGTGCATTATTTTGAAAGTATTAGATAAAAACAATTCATATCATCGCTTGAAAAATAATTTATCGTCATTCCAAATTGCGTAACCTACATTTTTTGTAAGCACACAGACATGATGTGATGGTTAGAAGGAGAATATCCCCATAGGCTCATGTGTTTTGTTTAAAGGTCTGGTTCTCAGGTAGCAGACAGTTTAGCAAGGATGAGGAGGTCTGACCTTGTTAAAGGAGGTGTGTCACTACGGATGTGGATTAAGGCTTCAATCTTATGTCCAGTTTTGCCTCTCTCTGTCTACTACTTGCTGATCTGGATATAAGCTCTTAACTAGTTCCCCAGTACCATGCTTGCCTGACTTCTTCGACATTGCCTGCAATGAGGTTTGTGGACTAACCCTCTGAACTTTAACTAAATTCTCAGTTAAATTGTTTCCTTTTAAAGTTGGTCATGGAGTTTCATCACAGCAATAGGACAGTAAATAAGGAACAGTATTTATTTTGATGTGGCTATCTTGTCTTTAACACAATTCTATGAAGTTGAAAAATGTTATTTTAGATCACTTCTTAGTTAGGACAAGTCATATACTATAGAATGAGTAGGAATCAAATGAAATTTTAAAAATATAGTAAATGTCACTCAAAATAATTAGTATTTTGTTTTATTCTTTAAAATATCAGAAAAAGAAATTAAATGAACTCAGTTATCAGGAAAGTCAGAGATTAAGCATAATGCTTATAGGAAATTTACTGGGCTCTCCTAGGTATATTACATATGTTCCAGG
Organism: Microtus agrestis; assembly: GCA_902806775.1. Taxonomy (NCBI): domain Eukaryota; kingdom Metazoa; phylum Chordata; class Mammalia; order Rodentia; family Cricetidae; genus Microtus; species Microtus agrestis. The sequence continues at coordinate 701,549 of CADCXT010005003.1, read as the reverse complement.
ACATGGTGGAGTGGGTGGGAGAGGAGAATATTAGCTGCTCCCAAACAGAATTAGCTGTAGGTAAACTTCCAAGCTGAACCCACAACTTCAGAAATTGTGTGAGGAGACTGTCTTGCCCCATCACTCTTTGGGCCATGATGAATAAAATCTCACTCTAATTTGTTGCAGCAGCAACACAGTGTAGTGTCTAAGAGACAAAATTCAAAACTTGGCATGTTAGATTTCCACCTCAGATTCAAGAAGATTATATAAAAAATAATTTCCTGAAATTCTTTTGAAAATAGTGCTCTAATTCACAGTCACCAACTTCCACACCATCAAGACTGGCCAGAACCCTGGCAGAAAGTCATCTAGGAAGTCAAAATGCATCCTCACAGCAATTAGTCCCATATAGACAAATAGTAGTGGACAACATCTAGAAATATTTTTCACTCCAAGTGTTATGGAGCAAAGATCAACTGGATTCCCCAAGTCATTCACTTAGGACACTCAGCTCATCCCCAGATTCTTCTCACCAGCAACCTCTAACTGAAGACTAGATTAAACCTTCATGTTTGTTCATTATCTACTATTGTCCCTTTGAGTCTCTATCAAACCAAAGTGATGCTAGTTCTCACTCTTGATACAACAGGCTATAAATGAACAGTCTTCCTTATCATGTATTTGGGTTTTATTTTGTTAAACTGAAATCAAGTTGGACAAACTTAACTTTTGTACTGACTGATATAAGATAAGGCTGTCTTGGTATGATATGAACTAGAATAGCTTCTTCCTAGTGTGTGTTCATTTGTAAACTAACTTAGGAGTATATGTTTATAAAGAAGCAACCAAGCCCCTGACAATCATAGTGACTGACAGGGTAAGGGCTACAAAATTAAGCTTTTATTAAGCAAAGACACCTTTCAGTAGTGTGGTAATGTCTGTACATCATTTCCCATGTTTCTGATTGAGAAAACACCACAATAACTTTCATTTTATTCCATTTTGACATTATATTATAATTGCATAATTTTCTCCTTATTTCTCCTCTCTGTAAGCCCTCCCACATACTCCTTGTTTTTCTTTCAAATTCATGCTCTTTTCATTCATTAATTTTTGTTACCTACTCATATGTATATGAAGATGACAGCAATAGGTATGCTAATGTGAACACGGAAAAGACCAAGAGGTTTCAACTGTAAACAAAGAACCACAGGCAGCTACAGAATGTGGGGAGCAGGAGAAACAGTCTTCCTTAGGGGTGAGTACACCAACTGGTTACTAAATACATGATCATCCATCAATAGCTTTCCTTTTAAGGCAGACATTTTGAACCATGTTCAATCTAGGGTACTGGCCCACTTTAGAACTGTTACCTATTCAGCTTATCTTTATTAAATATTACTAAAAGGAATTTGAGTATTGTTTATTTTCAGGTATTCATCCCAATTATTATGTGTGTTACTCCATAATAAACTTTTTGTTGGTTTGACTGATTATGTTAAGACATTGTCCAACTGTTATAGATGAGCCTAGTTCTATATTCATAATATTATTTTTATTGTCAAATTATTACAGTTGATCTGTGGAACATTATATCCTGGAACAAAATCTAATTAATCATATTAGAGTATATGTACTTATAAATAGATATTATGTACTAAGTCTTTGGATAAAAATGTTGTTTCACACATTAAAGTTTCAATTTAAAATTAGTCTGTAGTATTTATTATTGTGTGGTATTTTCGTTTTTTTTTTTTTTTTTTTTTTTTTTTTTGTTATTCTAGACAGAGTTTCACTGTGTAGCTTTGGAGCCTGTCCTGGAAATAGCTCTGTAGACCAAAACCAGGTTGGCCTCGAACACACAGAGATCTGCCAGCCTCTAACTCTTGAGTGGTGGGGTTAAAGGTGTGTGTCACTACCAACCGGTAGTACTGTGTAGTATTATGTAAACCTCAATGGCTTAGTGATCACAAAGATTTTATGGAAAGCAGGTGTGATGATGAATCTCTTTAATGAGAGCACATGGAAGACAGAGACAGTTTGAGCTCAGTGAGTTTGAAGTCAGCCTGATATACATAATGACATCTAGGCTAGTCAGACTACATGTGAGGTCATGTCTCGACAAAGGAATAAAAATAAGTTTATAGATTGTGTTGTATATTTACAATGTTTGAGAGGATACCTTATAAGATTGGATATAACGTTAGGTTTGATGTATTTGCACACCAGTTATTTATACCATTATACCATTAAATGTTTGCAATTGCAAAATCACTATTTCAGTGTCTATACTTATGTCTAATTTTGTCCACACTGAATTTAAAATATTAATATGATTTCTAAATTTGTAATTTCCTGCTTTCTGCCTTTCTCTTGTCATGACTCACATCTCACAATTCATCATTTTTATGCTGTTGCTTTGGCTATATATGCAATGTTACTGAAAACCTAAAATTTCAAAACAAGTATACATCTTAATATATTCTGATCTATCAATGTCACTTTTATTAATTTTGTACTTTAATTAATTTTCCTGATGTTTATCTTGGGGCAATGTCCAAGGTCCTTAAGTTATTTCTTTATTTATTTTTTCATATTGTGCATATTTCTCCTCTTAACTTATCTTTTCGTTAAATTCTGTGTTTTTATTGTGTTTTATTCTCTGTTTAAATCTTTCATCATAAATCATTTTTTTCTCATTAACTTGAGAATACTTTCAAGGAAAGATAAATATATACACACCCTCAAACAGCATGTCAACTGTCTTAGATCAAAAGCAACACTTTATTCTTCAAGTTATATGTGCCAAAAACTGTATATTTAAAATTGTAGATAGGTTTTAGAAATAAGAAAAATAGATTAAAAGTTTAATGTTCTTCTTTTAACAAGTTTTTACATTGATTGTCATCATAAATAACTGTAGTAATTTTCAAAAGCAACGATTTTTAACTTCAGTCCCTGCAAAGAATAGAGAGCTGAGGTTTTGGCAATACCATCTATCTCTGCCTATAAAATATGTGATACATGTTCTGCTCCAGCAATGACAGGTTCTGTCATACAGATTTAGTGGGGATGGATAGATCATGATAAACTCTGCTTTCATTCAGCAGAGTGATGCTCTAATTACTGATACATAAAAACAGCGAGACTTGCTGGCAAAATGGGCACTCTTCAATACTCAAGTCCTTCAATATTCAAATTATCTTATTTCTTTATTCATTCATCCAATATTTGTGTTATATGTTGTCATATGTGTGCATGTGAGTGACACAGCTCATGTATAGATGTGAGAAAATATCTTGAAGGAGTCAGTTCCCTCCTCCACCACTTAGGTTCTGGGTTGTCATGTTGTTCTGGTTGAACTCAAGTTGTCAGACTTAACAGCAAGGATCTTTAGTCACTATTTATTTGACTGGTGCCCTGACCCCCTTAGCTTGAGTCCCAGATTCTTGGCCAGATGAGGCAAGAGAATAAAGAGACACACAACATACAGTGAATCTGAGATCCAACTGGGTTCTCTAACTTAGTGATAAAACCTGGAACCTGGAAGTTTATTAGGCAAAGCACTTGGGGAGGGGTTATCTAGGCTCCATAAGAGGTCTCATAAGGTGAGCAGACTCAAACTGTAAACATCCAGGAGGATGAAGTCACAGTTGCTAGTTTTTACATATGTTGTTCAGTTTTTTTTTTCATAAACGCTCCAGCTCCTAAGGAAAACACTGTGGTAATTCTGGGACATGTCCCAGATGGGTATCAGCTTTGCAAATTTTCCATGGATCAATTGGTCTTGGACTTCTCAACACTTCACATCTATGTCAGAACATATATTCACTCACTTGGGTTTCTTTGGATGCCGACATGCTGAACCTCAATATTTTGTTTTACAAAACCCCGTTACTCAAACAACAAGTAAAATGCATGAGAACATTTCTTCAGTAATTTCTGCACACTAGTTATATAGTCATATATTATTCTCCTTCATTACTAAAATTAGCATAGTAGAAAACATCATTTTTTGTAAAATTACATAATTATTCATATTTTGCCTATATCTATTTTTACATGCTGCAGATTTGACAAAGTAATAGTTTTGATTCTCTAGAGACTTCTGTATGTTTGTTTCTGTTTTTCTTTTTTTTTTTGGTTGGGAGACTTTTGATGACTGTTATTATTTCTTTTTATTTATTTATTTATTTTTATCTATCTATCTATTTATTTATTTAAGATTTCTGTCTCTTCCCCGACGCGCCTCCCATTTACCTCCTCCTCCCCCAATCAAGTTCCCCTCCCTCATTAGCCCAAAGAGCCATCAGGGTTCCCTGCCCTGTGGGAAGTCCAAGGACCACAAACCTCCATCCAGGTCTAGTAAGGTGAGCATCCAAACTGCCTAGGCTCCCACAAAGCCAGAACGTGCAGTAGGATCAAAAACCCATTGCCATTGTTCTTGAGTTCTCAGTAGTCCTCATTGTCCGCTATGTTCAGCGAGTCCGGTTTTATCCCAGGCTTTTTCAGACCCAGGCCAGCTGGCCTTGCTGAGTTCCCGATAGAACATCCCCATTGTCTCAGTGTGTGGGTGCCCCCCTCGTGGTCCTGAGTTCCTTGCTCGTGCTCTCTCTCCTTCTGCTCCTGATTTGGACCTTGAAATTTCTGTCTGGTGCTCCAATGTGGGTCTCTGTCTCTTTTCATCGCCTGATGAAGGTTAATATTCAGGAGGATGCCTATATGTTTTTCTTTGGGTTCTCCTTCTTATTTAGCTTCTCTAGGATCACTAATTATAGGCTCAATGTCCTTTGTTTCTATAGATGACATATAACTTTAAAAGTATATTTAAGGAGCTGTTTATAAATCAAAGTTTAGTTAGTAATTTAAAAAAATAAAATAAAATTATTTTAAAATGCTTTTTTACTTATTACTGTGCCACTCAAAACTAATGCTACAGCTGAAAGCAGAGCATTGTCAAAGCTAGTTGCTTCATGCTACTGGAGTGCAGACTTGCATGCATATTCCATTTGATTGGAGAGATTCCAAACTTTGTCTCCATATATTTCACCCTCCTATATTTAACATAAAGTGCAGACCAAAGGACGAGAAGCTTTGGGTGTGGCCACATTGCTGTTTCTCAAATTAGTCCACAGTAACACACTGCTCAAATTTATATGTTCTTGTTTACTAAAATATCTAAGTATCATATGTGTTTTTGAGTGTGAGAAGAACTGCATGAAAGAAACTCTGGGTGATTCTGAGTATGCTATTTACTTTTGGTTTTAGGTATACCAGTGCTTTCCTTACATATATGTATGTGCACCATGTTCATGCCTGTAGCCTGGAAGAACCAAAAAATATTGTCAGGTCCCCGAGCACAGGAATTACAGACAGTTGTGAATTGTGGATGATGGAAATGAACAGACTTCAGGAAAAGGGTCTTTGGGAAAACAGATTAGTAATGTTTATATAGAGTAAAGTCATCCAATCTCTGTAATAAGAAAAAACTAATTGTTTTCTTTCTCACCAAAAAACATACACAAAGTGTAATGAAGGAACTATGAATGAAAAAAGTTCACTAAATGAGTCTTTTGCTACACACCTCAAATTTGATACCATTGTTAAAAATTTTGAGACTGTATTAGGGCTGATATAGGCAAGGAAGAAGGTTACTGTGAAGGATAATATCCCTTATCACCCTGACAGGATCTAAAATTATTTTGGAGACAACTTGTGTGCAGGAATGTGAGTGAATTTTGTACTAGATTAATAAAGGTGAGAAAACTCACCCAAAATTTAAATGACATCATTGCATAGGCTGATTTTCTGATTTTGTCCTGAAAAACAAAAAGATTACACGCTGAGTATGAGATAGCACTGGTTGGTTTCTTCTTCCTGACTGAAGACAGAATATGAGCAGTGCCTCACAATCTTGCTGACATGAGCAGCCACCATAATGGACTGTAACGATAACCAAGCCCCATGTTCTTTCTTATTTTAGTCAAGTACTCCCTCACAGCATTGAGGGAATAAACAAAAAAATGATTAAATACATTGCCATATCCTAAGTAACACAAACTTTGATTTCTTGCACAGAAAATACACATTTAGCAAAAATGAAGAAATTTGAAAGAAATATGCAAATTAGTAATTGTGTAACGTTAACTGTTCTTTATGTCAAATACATCACAGTAATAGGTCCAATAATTAGAAGTTCCCATAAACTATTTTTTTTGAATAAGGATTCTTTAAAAATACATTGAGAAAGACCTAAATAAAGAATACACACTTTCTGAAGACAGTGTGAAAATTGACTTTAGGCTTGAGATGGCTCAGGAGTTAAGAGTGCCTTTTGCTGTTATAGAGGACCCACATTAAATGCCTACCACACAAGCCAGGCCTTTCAAAATTTCCTTGTAGCTCCAGGTTCAGGGGATACATCAAAGTGTTCTGACCTTCAAGGGCACAGCATTCATGGGCACAAATTACACACAAAAGCCCATAATTGAAATCATAATAGTACCTTTTCTTTATAGATCAGATTTACTTGTAAGTAGTATATCAACTTTTAAAACTATTGTTTGTATACATTTAAGTAGCACTAGAATTTTCAAGTAAATTGACATATTCGTTAGATCTATTCAGTCAAAGATGACCTTGTCATCCTTGCCCTAAATTAATATTTATGCTTAGCTTTATGTGAATAATTTCAAGATCTATATATTTCCAACTCATCTTCCTATAATACATATGTATTAGTCAGGGTTCTCTAGAGAGGAACAGAACTGATAAAATAAATATATACATATATAATGAACATATAGAATTCCGATATGTGTGTATGTATACATATATATATATATATAGCATTTTTAATAAATTGAAATATTCACTAGATCTATTCAGCCAAAGATGTGTGTGAGAGAGAGTTTCTATGTGCATATGTATACATGTAAAATTATATGTTTTCTCTTAACAAAAGTTCTCCAAGTTGAATTTCCATGTTCTTACACAATTAGGAGCTATAAAATTTATATTTAACTATTTCACATTGTCATTTTTTTATGATATCATTCTCTACAGCACAAAGTAAAAAATAGCAAATAAGGAGAAAGACAGGTATCTCTTAGAGCCTATATATTTGTTTCCAATTCAGGTTTAAGTGAGGCATATATCTCTTCAAATCATATTTATAGAGAGACAATCAAAGCATCAAAAGACACAGGACATTAAATTAAATCATTTATGAAGGAATTTCCATATTTCCGTATGGCATCAAACTCAACATGCTATGTTTGTTTAGAGTGATGGATAAATAATTACCAGTAATTCAGAGTATTCTACATCTAGTACCCTCGCCAATTTAGCCTTGCTGTCCTCAGGACATACCAATAAAGAAGAAATTCTGATCACGCATTTCATAATTTTTAACATTCTGATTAATCACTCAATAATTTTTAATTTCCCTAAAACATGCTTCCTACTCTAATATTTAAAGCTGCACTAATAGATGACCCACTAACATTCCTGCTTCTGTAGACTTTTAAATTCTCTCCCCCATAAGTATTATTTCATATTAAAACATTGTTCCTCTAACTCTTTGGTTTCTATCCTCACCATCTTTTCATCAAATTTTCAAAATAATTCAACCTAAATACACTAACATTCATTGTAGATGTTACACAAATTGTAATACAATTTGGAAAGCAGATGTTATTCTAAATGTGTTTTCTAATGTTTGCCTTCTATCAAGGAGTTCTCATAAAATTTAAAAACCACAAAATGCATAAATTATTTTGAAAAAATTAACATGTGTTTATAGTATTGCAGTCATAGGTTTGTTTTTAAAGTAGTTAATAGATCCCAGAGGGAGTCAGAACTTAAATTGAGAAAAGATAGTCCAAACTTTGGGGAAATATAAGCATATTGAGTAGATAGAAAGAACAAGAGATAATGCAACCAGGACATGATCTCACAGATCAAACTCTTCAAAAATTAGAAAAACTCATGGTGATTATTTCAGGACCACCGGTATCTTGGGTTATCCTGAATAAATATGAAATACTGACCTCATAAGACTGCTCAAACATGCATGGGGACCTTGGGGGAGGGTTGAAGGGGAGGAGAGAGGAAGAGAGGGGAGCAGAAAAAAACGTAGATCTCAATAGAAATAAAAAATAAAATAATAAAAAAGACTGCTCAAACAATGAAAGGTAACATGCATTGACAATGTCACATGGATATTTGACTATGTATATTACTATGTAAGTAAAAAAATATACCTCTTCACCATGAAAATAAGATGCAGTTTATTCTGGAACCAAATATGAGGGAATATGACCTAGGAATGTAGACTTTGGTCTTAAGAATCCCATGTTCCAATATGGAAGCAGTTTTATAAAATTTGATAACAGAACAAAGATAGTAATAATTCAAGAAGCTTTTAACATGCCTTTGTGATAACATTCAGTAGGTGGTTACAGCATGGTGAAGAAATCGCAGTTATATGCCCCAGGTGCTATGTGAAAGCATTTGTAACCTTTTTATTGATCCAACTAGGGTTTCTTAAGTTAGTACCTTTCAAAATGTTTTGCTGTGTTTGTTAGGTCTAGCTTTCTCTGTTGGTCACGGGATGTTAGGTATGACATAGAAATGATCAGGAAGGGCTAATTAGGGAGCTAAGCACAATTAAATAAAAAATTGTAATGAGGTTCCTGATCTTACAATAGTCTAAGTTTGCCAAATCACTGAAGTTCTAACCAGTCAATTAAACTCTGATAACATACCTTCTTTGTAGGAGCTTCAGTTAATATTTTGTCTTCCTTTATGTAGGCTAAGAAACTAGCCTACATAAAAGACAGATGAGTTAGCAAGTCTCATCTTTTATGTCTTCCATGGGATAAATTCACCTATCCTGTCTTCAGAAATGACATAAACACAAATGTACATAACCTACCATTGACTGGGAATCTTAATTCTCAACGGCTTCTTAGACTGTTTATTTACCTGTAAAATATAATACATCTTTACTTGAATATCATTGGAAAATCATATGAGGATATCATTACATGAAATTAATAGAATACAAAAAAATGAGAAGAATTTTAATTTAGTATGCTTATTCAGTGACATTTATAACTTTTCTATAAAAATGTGCTTGGTTCCTCAGAGTTATTTGAAATATCTTTTTTCCAATTTGCACTTGAGTTTCCATCATCCATGACTATGTTATTGTTTAACAGAGCCCTGAGTCCTATCAAGTTAGGGTTTCACCTAGGTCATACAAAATTAAACCAGAAGTTCCAAATTACTAGGATGTTCTAATAAATAATTTGAGCAATTTATGGTTACATTATTAAGAGCTTAGAACTGAAGTTATTGCTACTGCCCAAGAAACTCCTATTGCATTATGTTTTTTTCTTTTAAGCACCTATCTAAGCAGGGTTGCACTAACCTCAAAGTGAAAATAGCAGTGCCCTTTGAAAAGGATTGTTTTGGAATGAACCATATCACTAACAATGACTAGGTCTGTGAAAGTGAAGCTGAGCGAGGGTTATTTGAGATAATCAGATGACAACTGAATAGCAGACTTTTGGCAACATTTGCAACCTATGCTTGAAGGAAGAAAGTGACAAAGTAGGATATCCACAAAGACAGATAGCCTACAAGATCTTGGCAGGTGGATGAGAAGTAATTACTCAACCAAAATAATGTCATTTTAACTTGGGATCCTGGGGATCAAGATGGAGAAGCATGCATGGAAGAGCCTGAAGAAGTATTGAGTGCAGTGGTTCATCCATTGTATTCTTATTAGAAGATTCGCTCCATTTATTATTTATTTATTTTTATTATTTAATTGAAAATTGCTACCTTCTCCCCTCCTCCCATTTCCCTCCTGCTCCTCCCATCCCCTTTGCTCTCCCTCTCCAGTCCAAAGAGCAGTCAGGGTTCCCTGCCCTGTGGGAAGTCCAAGATCCTCCCCCTCCATCCAGGACTAGGAAGGTGAGCATTCAAACAGACTAGGCTCCCACAAAGTCATTACATGCAGTAGAATCAAAACCCAGTGCCATTGTCCTTGGCTACTCAGTCAGCCCTCCTTGTCAGCCACGTTCAGGGAGTCCACATAACCCACAAACCTATGAACACCTGATTTTAGACAAAGGAGCTAAAAGTATAAAATGGAAGAATGAAAGCATCTTCAACAAATGGTGCTGGGATAACTGGATGTCAACGTGTAGAAGTATGAAAATAGATCCATATCTATCACCATGCACAAAACTCAAGTCCAAATGGATTAAAGACCTCAATATCAATCTAAACACACTGAATCTGATAGAAGAGAAAGCGGGAAGTACTCTACAACACATGGGCACAGGAGACCACTTCTTACGTATAACCCCAGTAGCACAGAAAATAAGAGCAAGATTGAATAAATGGGACGCCTAAAACTGAGAAGCTTTTGTAAAGCAAAGGACACTGTCATTAAGACAAAAAGACAACCTACTGACTGGGAGAAGATTTTTATCAACCCTGCAACAGACAAAGGTCTGATTTCCAAAATATATAAAGAACTCAAGAAACTACACTTTAAAATTCCTATTAACCCAATTAAAAATGGAGCACTGATCTGAACAGAGAATTATCAACAGAAGAAGTTCAAATGGCCAAAAGACACTTAAGGTCATTCTCAACCTCCTTAGCGATCAGGGAAATGCAAATCAAAACAACTTTGAGATACTGTCTTACACCTGTCAGAATGGCTAGAATCAAAAACATCAAGGATAGCCTTTGCTGGAGAGGATATGCAGTAACAGGAGCACTCATGCATTGCTGGTGGGAATGCAAACTTGTGCAATCACTTTGGAAAACAGTGTGGAGGTTTCTTAGGAAATTCGGGATCAGCGTACCCCAGGATCCAGCAACACCACTCTTGGGAATATACCCAAGAGATGCTCTATCATATTACAAAAGCATTTGTTCAACTATATTTATTTATTTATTTATTTATTAAAGATTTCTGTCTCTTGCCCACCACCACCTCCCCTTCCCTCCCCTTCCCCAATCAAATCCCCCTCCCTCATCAGCCCAAAGAGCAATCAGGGTTCCCTGCCCTGTGGAAAGTCCAAGGACCACCCACCTCTATCCAGGTCTAGTAAGGTGAGCATCCAAACTGCCTAGGCTCTCACAAAGCCAGAACGTGCAGTAGGATCTAAAACCCATTGCCATTGTTCTTGAGATCTCAGTAGTCCTCATTGTCCGCTATGTTCAGTGAGACCGGTTTTAACCAGGCTTTTTCAGACCCAGGCCAGCTGGCCTTGGTGAGTTCCCGATAGAACATCCCCATTGTCTCAGTGTGTGGGTGCACCCCTCGCGGTCCTGAGTTCCTTGCTCGTGTTCTCTCTCCTTCTGCTCCTGATTTGGACCTTGAGATTTCAGTCTGGTGCTACAATGTGGGTCTCTGTCTCTGTTTCCTTTCATCACCTGATGAAGGTTAATATACAGGAGGATGTCTATTTGTTTTTCTTTGGGTTCTCCTTCTTATTTAGCTTCTCTAAGAACCCGAATAATAGGCTCAATGTCCTTTATTTATGGCTAGAAACCAAATATGAGTGAGTACATCCCATGTTCCTCTCTTTGGGTCTGGCTTACCTCACTCAGAATAGTGTTTTCTATTTCCATCCATTTGCCTGCAAACTTCAGAAGTCCTTGTTTTTTACTACTGAGTAGTACTCTAATATGTATATATTCCATACTTTCTTCATCCATTCTTCCATTGAAGGGCAGAGAAGTTGACCAATGGAATAGATTAGAAGACCCTGACTTTAACCCACAAACCTATGAGCACCTGATTTTCGATAAAGGAGCTAAAAGTATACAATGGAAAAAAGAGAGCATCTTCAACAAATCGTGCTGGCAAAACTGGATGTCAATCTGTAGAAGAATGAAAATAGATCCATATCTATCACCATGCACAGAACTCAAGTCCAAGTGGATTAAAGACCTCAATATCAGTCCAAACACACTGAACCTGATAGAAGAGAAAGTGGGTAGTACTCTATATCACGTGGGCACAGGAGACCACTTCCTACGTATAACACCAACTATTTTCATAGCAGCATTTTTTGTAATAGCCAGAACCTGGAAACAACCTAGATGCCCCTCAATGGAAGAATGGATAAAAGAAGTGTGGAATATGTATGCATTAGAGTACTACTCACCGGTAATAAACAATGACATCTTGAATTTTGCATGCAAATGAATGCATGTTGTAAGAATGAGCGGCGGGGCTGCGTCCCCAGCACTCGGCCGCCCGCACGGCTAGCTTTACCCCAAAATAATTACATGGAAACTGTATTCTTTTAAACACTGCCTGGCCCATTAGTTCCAAGCCTCTTATTGGCTAGCTCTTACATATCGATCTAACCCATTTCTAATATCCCTGTAACACTGCAAGGTGTCTTACCAGGGAAGATCTTAACCTGTGGCTGTGACTGGTAGGAGAATCATGGCGACTCCCTGATTCAGCTTCTTTCTCCCAGAATCTGTTTTGTTTACTCCACCCACCTAAGGGTTGGCCTATCAAGGGGCCTAGGCAGTTTCTTTATTAATAAGAAATCACTCCCACATCAGATGGAAATAGAAAACACTATACTGAGTGAGGTAACCCAGACCCAAAAAGATGAACATGGGATGTACTCACTCATAATTGGTTTCTAGCCATAAATAAAGACATTGAGCCTATAATATGAGATCCTAGAGAAGCTAAATAAGAAAGCGATCTCAATGAGAAACATATAGTTATCCTCCTGATATTGTAAGGAGACAAGATTGCCAGGCAAAAATTGGAAACTTGGGGGGTGGGGATGAGTTGAGAGTAAGGGGAAATGAGGAGAAAAAAGTGAGAAGGGGAGGATGGGGAGAGCATGAGGGAATGGGACGGTTGGGATGGAGGCAGGGTGGATATGGGAGTAGGGAAGTATATATCTTAATTAAGGAAGTCATTTTAGGGTTGGCGAGAGACTTGACTCTAGAGATGTTCCCAGGTGTCCATGGAGATGTCCCCAGCTAGATCCTTGGGCAGCTGAGGAGAGGGAGCCTGAAATGGCCCTATCCTATAGCCATACTGATGAATATCTTGCATGTCACCATAGAACCTTCATCTGGTGATGGATGAAGCTGAGACAGAGACCCACACTGGAACACTGGATTGAGCTCCTAAGGTCCAAATGAGGAGCAGAAGGAGGGAGAACATGAGCAAGGAAGTTAGGAACGCGATGGGTGAGCCCACCCACTGAGATGGTAGGGCTGATCTAATGGGCACTCACCAAGGCCAGGTGGATGATTCTCTCCATTTAAATACATAATTAGATCTATAAAAAGAGAGATGGCTCACTATCACACTACCACTTCCCTGACAAGATTATTCCCCCTTTTTTCTGTTTCCTTGTTTTCTCTCTTCTCTCTCCAAATCTCCCCAAATTTTATTATGGAGGTAGCTACAGGGGAAGAGGGCATAAATGCAAAGATGAGAAATAAATAGGATGGAGACACATGATGTGAAAGATACAAAGAATAAATAAAAAGAAAGATAAAAAGAAGAGTGATGTACAATAAAGGTTGTATATTAAAAATCTGTTTTGTCAGTCAGAAGTCAACTTGCAGGAATGCAATATGTTAATATTACAACATAAAAACTACCAAGAGTTGCCAAGGGGTTTGGTGTTATAATATGAGCGGTGGGGCTGTGTCCCCAGCACCCCAGCCGCCTGCTAGCTTATGCCCCGAAATAATTACATGGACACTGTATTCTTTTAAACACTGCTTGGCCCATTAATTCTAGCCCTTACAGGCTAGTTCTCATATCCTGATCAACTCATCTATAATAATCTGTGTAGCATCAGTCTTACTGGGAAGATTCTAGCCTACGTCCATCCTGGGTCAGAGCTTCATTGTGTGTGCCTCAGAGGGCAGAGCTATTGTGTCTGCCAGGGAGAGGGGAGCATGGCGTCTCTCTGAGCTCACTTCCTCTTCCTCCCAGCATTCTGTTCTGTTTACTCCTCCCACCTATGTTTTAACCTATCAGGGCCAAGCAGTTTCTTTATTGCTTAACCAATGAAATCAACAGATTGATATATGACACTCCCACATCACTTCCCATTTTTCTGTTTAAACAAAAAAAGGAAGGCTTTAACTTTAACATAGCAAAATTACATATAACAAAACAGTTATCAAGTAAAAATTACAATATTTGCATCTATTTTATCATTATCATAACTAAGGAAAACTATAACTAACTATTCTTTTACTCCATCAAAGACTCCAGAAGAATACACTATTACCTAAGCAACCAAAAACTAAGCAACTTTCAAAACGCTAGAAATGACAGAGACATCTCGCTGCCTATACAGTCACCCAAAGGTCCTCTGTACCATTGGGGCATCAATCTTCATCCTTCAGGCCCATAGTATCCAGAGACATTTCCATGAAGCAGGACATTTCAAAGTCAGTTCAGTTACTATCTGTTGTGTCCTGTAGAATGTCTCGCAGACTCTTTCATGAATCAGGAACCCCAAAAGATCATCTCACCTTTAGGCAAGTTCAGTAGTCCTCTCTCTGTGGGTTCTTTGTGTCCAGTTTGTGCAACAGTCCAGGGAAGAGCAGTTTCTTGCCCAAATGGCTATCAAACTTCATAAGGATCCTCTTTGATGCCCATCTTCCTCTTGAAGTAGATTGGTGCTGCCAGGAGCAGACGTGTCTCATTGGGATGGAGGCAGAGACACTAGGCTAGAGAAGCTAATTACTGATATTTAGTCTTTAAATGAATCCCTGGCTTCACACTGTGAATTGGCATAGAGATTTGTACTGAAACTATAGCATATGGCTAGTCTGTGACTCTGGAGTTTACCTGTGCTTCCTATATACCTGTCTTGCATTTAGTTTTGTTTTTCTCTCATCTTGTCACTGACTTAAATCAAGCATGTTTTTAAACTAATATATCTGGAATTCTTAATGAGGTCAGAACTCTACTCTGACTACTCATGAAGCTTTTGATTTTCTGGTCTTTGTTTTGTTTTATTGTGGTTCTTCTCTAAATTTTTACACATAGATAATAAAGTTTTTTCTCTTCAAATTAAGCTACAGAAATATGTTATTATATAGTTTTAAGACAGTACTTTTTTTGAGAAAAAAAGGTAGAAGAGACAACCACCCAGGGCAGTGGACAACTCTGGTAAGTCCCTGCTAAGTCAGTAGATGTGGCAGCTTTTCAAGAACTCAATCTCCAACTGATTCCTAAGCAAATTAGTTATCCTAGATTATTAAAAGCATAGATTTTTGCAATCCATAGAATAATTATATTAGTCATAATAATACTTGATTATGAAAAGAGAGTACCACCCAAAAAGAGTGTGCTGAGTTTGGTATCTTTTTTTTAAATTCATAACTAAGGGGAAGGCCCTCCTACAACTGTGAGCTTGGTTTTACCTATGATTCTTATTAAATGATGAAAGTTGGTGCTTAGAAAAACATTTAAGAACAAGAGTAGTCTTGAGGACTGAACAGAAGGACAGAAGGCTCAACAATTAAGAAGGCAGCAGGACCCAAATTTAGTCTCAGCTTGTTTATCATTAGGATTGACTCTGTCTGTATCCTCAGCTCCTAGAACCCAGTGCCATCGACTTGTCTTCACAGACACTGCATAATTCAAAACTTAAAAATAAAAGTCTGTTATGAAAACAAAGATAAGGTGTTTTTAATTCTGTAAATCTGGCTGTATGATGATTGTTTTATTCATATAAATTAGACTTGGCTAATATAATTTAAATAAATTTTGATGTCTAATGTTTATTCAAATCTGATGATTATGTTCTCAACTGTATTTTCCTAATTGTTTACTTAAGACATTTTTGCATACAAAAATTTGAGAAATAGCTTTTTTTGGTAAAAGTATAGCAGCTATAAAATGTCATTAGAAATGAAAAACCAACAAATCTCACTACATAAGACATGGGTGTGCTTTATCTTTAGTTGATCACAACTAATATCCACTTATTTTTATGAACATTGAATATCAACCAAAACAGTACAGTCTCAAAAACTTCTTCTAACAACATAAAATATGCTTAACCAATTTAACAAAATTGAAGAGTTCATAGGAGTTAGAAACTGGAGCATTTGTGGAAGAAACATTTACCCTACTTGTAATACCAGGAGAGTACGTGCTTTCTAGGAACACAACTGAGTAATATCACAGCTACTTTAATATATTTAATCTTTCATGCTTTAAGGAGATCTGTCTTTATAAATTCTCACATCTTAAATTCAAGGCTTAGAATAGTAAGTTCACAATAAAAATAAGTTTTAGAAAATATTACCAAGGTTAATCAAAATTCTAATCAGTGCCTATTTAACTATATTCTTTTTTTCGGACAATGAATATTTAGATAAATGAATATGAAGTCTAGTGATATGCACCATCAAAAACCTATACTGTTCATTTTATTGTTTAACATTGTTCTTTAAATCATTTTTATTCAGCAGAATGAGTAGAATAAAGGAAGCATTAACGTTGTTACCTGTTATGAAATAGAGCATATATGTCAAGATATTTACTCTGAAATACAACCGGTTAGAGATAAAACCTGACTACCTTTGCACATTCCAAGATTTGAGACAGAAAGATAATTGCAATAATGAAGCTCCTTCTGTTTTCCCTGTCATAATACACTGTTCATTACTAGTCACCAAGGCAACTAGGAAAGATTAACTTGCCAGCTCAGCAGAGTAGTGCAAAATTCCAACACTTTTCAATTCATAGTCCTACTGAGCATGCCCTAAAATGTTTCCAAAAGAAAACATTGAGAAATAAAGAAAGAGAGAAAAGGGGAAATTGTGTGGGAGGTCCTTCTTTCTATGTCTTGCTTTTATTGGCTAATGAATAAAGAACTGGCTTGGCTATAGCATGGAAAGGGGAAAGAGGAGTTAAACAGATGCCATGGAGCTGCTGCCAGAGTCAGACATGCTGAAACATTAGCCTGTAAGCAACAACCACGTGGTGAAACACAGATTAATGGAAACGGGTTAAATTAATATGTAAGAGTTAGCCAATAAGAAGCTAGAGCTATTGGGCCAAGAAGTGATTAAGTTAATATGGTTTCTGTGTGATTATTTCAGAACTAAGTGGCTGGGAACCAATAAGTGGCTCTATCCCTCCTCCAACAAAAGAGTCATAGAGTAAGCAGCAGTAGGTGTAAGGGGCATTCTTTAGGATTGTCCTCTTTGCCTCAGAATTAGCAAAGAATAATAAGAAAATTTTAAAGCATAAAAGTAACACAAAAAAGTGACATTTAGATAATTTAGTAGAATACACCTGATGAGTTTAAGACCAGAATGCATGCTGTATTCATGATGTTAATCTATAAACATTAAACTTCAGAATCAGTTCCACAAAATAAAATCAGTATCATATTTTATTGATAATATTGATAATATATACATAATATATTTGCACCATTGGCTACATATTTTTAAACATCTACAACAGACTCCTAAAGTATAATCAGGAACGTAAGGAAAGCTCGGGGTAGTAGGGAACTATTTTACCTTCACCTCAAGACGGATCAGTTAAAGCTTTGAGTGTGTTTTATTTCACATAATTATATCATTATGATTGATACACAGATATACACAATGTATTAATAAGGCACATGTGATGTTTGGGGATAATTATTCATTGTTTGTGTTTAAGTCTGAGTAAATATTTCGACTTTCTCAAACACTCATTCATCACAATATATTTCAAAACGTATTTTCTAAGTTTTACATCACATGAAACACTCTTCTCTTTAAACACTGTGCTGTAAATGATGCCCCTGAAGTTTCCACTTTACACATGGTAATTTGGGAGCTATCAATGATACATTCCACATCCTTGGACCCATATCCTTCCCAACTTTTGAAAACCAATATTTTATCCTCAACTTCTGCGAGTTAATACTTTAGGATTCATCTATAAGGAAAAACATGGCACGTGCTTACTCCTCTCCAGCTTATTTCACTCTCCATAATGATCTCTAGCTATTATCCATGAGTAATTCTTAGGTGACGTGCTTGAGAGGTAGGTAACAACTTTTTCCATCACTTTACTACCTCGGAACATCTGGTGGTTATATTTATAAGACTTATATTTATATGTGTTCTTTTTATCACACACTAACACTATCAATAACAAAACAAATACATTTCAACCTCACATATACCATTTAATTGCCTTTCTAGAAACCATACTTTCTTAGTTAATTAAATAATAAATAACATAAATATAATAATAAATTTAAAAAGAACAATGAAAATTCAGTAAAAAGAAATTATATATGTAATGTGTAGTGCTGGAAGTGATATAGCTAAACACTGCAGTAGTACAATCCCAGCAATGTATTAGCAGGTTGTTTTTGAACTAAAACTCAACAGTTAGGGTATTTTCTTTTTATTTTTTCACATGCCCACCCACCTAACTGTAGTGAGAGAATCCATTGGTCCCCTGCATGTGGGATTTAGCATCACAATAGCAGAGATAGTTTTGCTAACTGAAATGTGATACATTAATAATGTTGTAATTCAGAGATTTTCATTTTCCTCTTGCGAATGATTTTTTTTATAAATATGCTGAAGCCTTATGCCTATTTCACTTTGTAATTAATGGGAACTCAAAACTAAGCTGTCAAAAATTATTTCTCTGTTTAAAAAGAAATTTAAATATACATTAATTTTATATTTATAGGGCTGTACTGTATGTTTCTCTTCAGAAGTATATACTATATATTATGTATATGAACATAAAAGTATATATTAACTTTTGTATACCTACTAATTTTTGAATGACAAATGAATAAAAATGAACCAACGTAGTAATGGAAATAACATACAATTTAGTTTAGTTTCACTTGGGAAGCAGAGAAATGATTCACCCTGCTCTAGGCTAAATCTTAGGAAGGCCTGTGTCACTGAATTCACCTTATAGACTATTTCAGATTTCACCCTGAGCCTGATCTTATCTGATTGACTGAGACATCCAATTAACAAAAGTTATTGGTGGTACAAATGATTACACAGTGTTTCCCGGTTGCTGGATCAGGCTCTGATATTGAGCCCAGATCTGGTTCCATGCAATTCACAACAATTATTATTGAGTTTCTATTTAATAAAGACTCAATGACCCTCGTCTTTGTGTTTGTGGTAACTCAGAAGTTCCAAGAATCTGTGAGATCACACCTGTGTGTTTTTCTTGGGAAAATGGCTCTGTAAGCAAATCAATTTTCCTGTCAACGATATTAATTTGTTAATATTAAAGAGATTTGAAATGATGATGGCATTCTGCTTTGGACTATGTGTAAAAAGTTGGAAAATACTTTAATCCAACCTTGTAAAGAAATGGGCTGTTTTAACAGCCAATTCCTGTCTCCTCCAGTTTCACTGAGAAAATAATATTTCCATGATGTGGGATCTCATTCTGTATATGCGTTGCTTTATTGGTTAATGAATAAAGCTGCTTTTGTCTATGGCAGTGAAGAATATAGCCGGGATGGAAGAGATATAGAAAGAGTAGGCAGAGTCAGAGAGATATCATGTAACTGCTGAAGGAGAGAGACATGGGACCCTTACCAGTAAGGCACACCCTGGTGCCGATACACAAATTAATATAAATGGGTTAATTTCAGATGTAAGAGTTAACTAATAAGAAGCTTGAGCTCATAGGCCAAGCAGTGATGTAATTAAAATAGTTTCTTTGGGATTATTTGGGTTTGGGCAACTGGGAACAGAAGAGCAGTCTCCACCTACATTTCCAGTGTTGAACTATACTTAGCAGAGTAATAAATTAAAAAAAAATTAATTCTTTTGGGTGTTGTCAAAATTGTCTAATGAAAAATCTAGTAGTTTAAAAGCAGATTGGAGGGAGAGGGACACATGTTTGTAAAGAAGTCAGTTCTGCAAAGACCATTAAAATTAAATGATATAAGTAAGCACATTTATAGTCTGATGCCAACATGTGCTGTAACTACATATGCCAGGGCAAATAAGAAGAAACCCTAAAATGTAAGAGAAAAACACATCAAAGTGACCTTTTAAAATATGGACTAATATGGCTGGAAAATGGCTCAGTAGGTAAGAGCCGGTGCTGCTGTAGAAAGATACTGAGCGCAATGTCCAGCACCTATTTTATGCAGCACACAATGGCTCATAACTCCAGCTGAGTACCACTGAACACTTCTGCCCTACATGACACTGACATTCATATCTTCAGACACATACACACATATACAAAATAAAAAATTTATTGAAATCTAAAATATATAACAATATGTGTGACAGAAAAGCAAGAAGATGGGAAAAATTTTAATAATAAGGACAACAAAAATATTTTAATGTTTCAATAATTTTAATAGTTAAATTTAATAATTCAATAATTTTAATAACAAAATTTTAATAATAAGGACAACAAATTCAAAGAGAAGCTTATAAGAAAACATATTCAGAAAGATGTTATAGGCCAGGTTTTATTGCACAAAAGTATAATTTTAAGATAATAATAATTTTAACACTGG
Source organism: Microtus agrestis (assembly GCA_902806775.1). NCBI lineage: Eukaryota > Metazoa > Chordata > Mammalia > Rodentia > Cricetidae > Microtus > Microtus agrestis. The sequence goes on along the minus strand of CADCXT010005003.1, from coordinate 680,985 downwards.
ATAAGTTGTAGCAGGGGAATTGCAAGTTTGAGACAAACCTAGCTGCGTAGGAAGATTCTTTAATAAAACAAGGGAAACAGCAACAGAGCTTGCTTCTGCATTTCTAATTACTTTCCTCTAAGTCAGTGTGAGCATGCTAGAATTTCCACTCTGTCTTTATTTCCCCTAACATGTGGCTGTGAGACTAGCAGACAGGAATTATATTTTTTGCTTTGCTCAGCATCTAATGCTATGGTAAGCACAGCATTTGAAAGGTAATGCACAATCTATTAAAATTCTGAAACAAAGTTATTTCAGCAGAATAACAGTGGTCTTTCTTAAAACTCCTTGTGACCTTCGCTTTGTTAACAATCATCTTCCTTCAGATAGGGAACTGTTCTCAAACCAAAATACTGATTCCACTGAGGGCCAGATTGTCAAACCTGTATGCTTTCAGGAGCATGTATGTTCATTGGACATGCTTTTAGTAGCATGGTGAGGAGTACTTAGGGGAACATGGGTGATTCAAAGGCATGTACCTCTGGGCAAAGCTCACTTAAATCTGAACAAAAACTCACCGAAGCTCTGTCTAAGGCTCTCTGAAGGCGCTGAGACAGCTCTCAGCTGGTAGCTGGACAGATTGGAAAGCTCTCTCTGGACAGCTCTGTTGCAGGGAGAGGCCGCTTGTTGGTTTCTAGCCACCCTGCTAGCTTAGACCCGAAATACTCACACGGAAACTGTATTAATTAAATCACTTCTTGGCCCATTAGCTTTAGCTTCTTTTTGACTAACTCTTACATATTAATTTAACCCATTTCCATTAATTTGTGTATCACCACAAGGTCATGGCCTACCAGCAAAGTTTCAGCACATCTGTCTCCAGAGGTGGTTTCTTGTCTTCTCTCTGACTCTGCCCTTCTTTCTCCCAGCATTCAGTCCAGTCCTCCCTGCCTAGCTCTGCTCTGCCTCGCCCTGCTCTGCTATAGGCTCAAAGCAGTTCTTTATTCATTAATGGTAATCACAGTGTACAGAGGGAAATCTCACATCACAGCTCATTACAACTTTCATAACCTCCAGAGGGCTTTTGTGAAGAAGAAGGTCATGGGAAGCCGAAAGTTTGAAGACTGTAAGAAATCCCTTAGGCATGTTTTACCTGGACAAATGGTGCTGGGAAAGAGCTACAAACAGGTATCCAGCACCATGCTGGCACACATAGACTACACATGGGCAAAAACAGACACACGTATGGACCAGCGCACAGGCCAAAGGTAGGTAACCACACAGGCTTGCAGAGACAAATGCAGGCAGGTTAGCTAATTTAAAGTGTCCAGGATTTTGACCTCAGGGTCATATTTATACATTCTTCTATAATAATCATCTCACGACTTGCATCACTGTCTGAGGTTTACTCTGAGGTTGCCCAGACTTGGTGTGGGCCATTTTGTATTTACTCAACAACCCAAGTTATCAAGTGTTAGCCATGTTTTGCTAACCTTCACCAGACATCCCTATAATACCAACTTGTCGAAACAGAAACAGGTCCTTTAGCCTTTTTATGTTTCATGACACAATTTAACAAACCTTAGTTCATATATGTTTCTTAGTTCATTATTGTGCTTGCTCCTTCATTCTTAATTACTTCTTAGAATTGAGTGTGAAACTGTCAGGACCTGGAATTTTCTTTGGTCACATTACTTCTAATTCAGTTTCATTATTTGGTCAGTTCAGGTTTCCTGTCAGTGTGGCAATTTTCTTGTAAAGTATATGTCTCTAGTACTTTTCTTCTAAACTATTGATTTTATTCATATATATTTGTTTATAGTAATTGTGATGTCACTTGTTATTTCTGCATGGCTGCTGCAATGGCTTACTAATCATCTCTTATTTTGTGAGCATCCCACTGTCTAGTTAAAGTCTGCCTCTTTGTGTTTATCTTTTCAGGCAATGATCTCTGTGTTATTTTCTTTTCTATTGACCTATTTTGTTTTCTTTTTCTCCAATTCAGAGTATCTGCCTTACTCATCACTTCTCTTCATCCAGTGAGAAGTTTGTTCATTCTCATTTTCGAGTTCCTTGGAAAGCACTGAAATATTTTCATCCTCTTTGACTTATTTCCAATTTTATGCTGTGTAGGCTAACGTGCTTTTCTGTGCTGTTCTCGGCAAATTCTATCAATTTTGTTTTATTGTTTCTATTTTGCTTTAAGAGCTTTCTAAAATTTCTGCCATGATTTATTCCTTGATCAACTGACATGCATAAGTGCATGCTTTAATTTTCATCTACACTTTTTTTTCTACCTTCTTTTCCTTCTTTTTTTAGGGCAGGGAAAATCATTGGGGGTTGAATTTGAAGCTATCACAAAGCCATAGTATCAGCCCTAAATATAATTTTGTTATTTTAAATGTTTCTGTTCTAGTTGGTATATAATTTTATTACTTTGCTTTTGGAAAGGTACATAGGCATGAGCTCATATTCTAAAATATCTTGATATTTGTCTTATAACATATAAGCTGATTTATCGCAATGAATTTTCTGTGCATTGATGACACAGATGCCTTTCAGAATCTATTAAGTAGAAGGCTCTAAATATTTCTTCTAAGGCATTTAAGGGAAGGACTTACTCACCTCTGCTTTTCCTTTGTTAATTTCTTTTGAATTTCTTTTTCTGAAAATGGTGTTTGAAGCCTTTCCACTGTATTAAATGAGAATGCATCTCCTCCTTCAGGACTATAATACGCTCAAATGCACATGCTTTAGTATAAACTATAGAATTCCTAATTCCTACTGCTAAATTCACCTTTTCATTTTATAGTAGCATTATTTATCTATTATGTGTTTCAGTGGATATTTTATGTGATGCTTGTGTAGTTAGTCTTGCATTTTGTACATTCTGTTCATGTGGAATATCTTCTTCCATCTCTTTTGAATAAAGTTAAACAAGAATAAGAGGGACAATGTAGCAAAATGAAAACTTTATTTGCATTTTACCCATAGCCAGCATTTGGAATTTTTAATAGCCTATTTTCATATTCTTTTCAGCATATTGATATAGATATTTACTTAATCTTCATATTAAAACATCATAGTTTGCATATTATTATTACTGTATTTATTATTTATTTATTAATATTATGAGTTTGTTTGTATAGTCCTTCATATCAGGGAGCTTCCTGATTCATGTTTTTTTTTCCATAATGACATTTTTATTTCAGTTTGAAGAATGCTCTTCAGCATTTCTCCCAGGAAAAGTTTAATGAAAATTATTGTACCAACATTTGTTTATGCATTAAAGTTTCATTTTAAAAAAATTGTGTTTTGAAAAATCTGTTTTATTTTTAAAAGACTGTGTTGCTTGAGAAGTATCATATAAGAGAACTTTTTGTATTCTTTAGTTTTTTTTAGTGAATATTTTTATTTATTTCATTTTAAATCCCAACCAGTTTCCCATTCCTCCTCTCCTCTTCTCTCTTCCCCTCATCCCATCTCCCATCTCTCCCCCATCAACTCCTCTTTCATCTCCATTCAGAAAGGTACAGTCCTCCCATTGGAATCACCAAAGCATGGCACTTCAATCTGAGGAAGGACCAAGTTCTTCCCACTGCATCAAGACTAGGTAAGGCAACCCAATATGGTGAATAGGTAAAATCCAATTCAAGTTTCAGAGATAGCTTCTGATCCCACCTCTAGGAACCTCACAAATAGACCAAGCTACACAAGTGTTACACAGACGTAAAGTCTCTTGGTTGGTCCCATGCAGAGTCTCTAATATTGGTCCTGAGTCTGGGAGGTTAGGTCTGCAGAGCCTAGGTCAACTGTTTGTGGATTCCCCTGTCATGACCTTGACAACCATCCTTCCCACCACTCTCCCCAGCTTATACAATTTGTTTTCCCTCTCTCCAATAGGACTTCTGTAGCTCAGACCAGTGCTTGACTGTAGATCTCTTCATCTGCTTCTATCAATTACTGGATGAAATTTTCAGGCAAATAGATAAAACTAGAAGATAATCATTCTTTGTGAGGTAACCCTATCCTCTTCAGTATTACTGAACTCCACATAACTCTCTTCTGACCTGTATGATATCATCCTCACTCCCATACCCCCCACCCTACCTGTACTTGTGAACTTGACTTCCTGTCTTTTTTTGCTTCAGCCTGACTGGTATTAGAGCTACAGGCATGTGCCACAAAACTCAGTTCTATAAAAATACTTCAATAATCATATAGGATCATATTGTGTTAGTAAATTTTGGGCTAGTAATTTCTGATGTTAATTATAGTTCAATGCAGACATTGTATGAAGCAAAATATTAATACCTTAATGTCTCATGGATATTTATAAGCTTGACATAATACTTGAAGACAGTTTCTTGCCACCCTTGAGGAGCAAATAAAATTTGAAGCATAAAAATATGTTGTTAATATACACCTTTTCAGTTGGCACCTATCATTCCTTAGAGTCTGCTAGTTTTGCTGGGATATCTATGGGATCAATAATGAATTATATGCAACAAGGAAAGAGAATGGAGGAAGGATTAATACTTCACATAACAAACCACCAACATTGAATCTTAAATTATCAATAACCCTAAATCTAAAAGCTGTTTATGTCTCATGTCAACCGGGATGTTTGGATGTGAGATAATTTAAGAGATATCAGTGATATTGTCATTCAAGCCAGTTTATGTTGATTCTAGAATCTGTGACATTTGAGATGGTGTTCAGCTATTGTGAAGATGTATAGATGAGACATTTCAATGGATTTTGACCATTTCCAGCCTTATATTTTTTCTTCTTTAAGAAGATGTCAAGAAAAACTCTTGTTAGTAAAATAAAAGGAAGGAAATAAAAATTTCTACAAAGGTATTATGTGGTCTTATAATATTTATTTATTTATTTATTAAAAATTTCCACTCCTCCTACTCCGCCCCTCTCCAGTTTTAAGAGAAGTCAGGGCGCCCAGCCCTGTGGGAGGTCCAAGGCCCTCCCCTCACCACCCAGGTCTAGGAAGGTGAGCATCCAAACAGACTGGGCTTCCAAAAAGCCAGTACATGCAGTAGAATCAAAACCCAGTGCCATTACCATTGACTTCTCAGTCAGTCCTCATTGTCAGCCACAAAGAGTCCAGTTTGATCACATGCCCGTTCAGTTCCAGTCCAGCTGGCTTTGGTGAGTTCCCATTAGATCAGTCTGACCGTCTCCATGGGTGGACACACCCCTCACACTCCCGGAAAACTTTGGCAATGACCATTTTTTTCATCTGCACTTTATTTGTTTATTGATTTACTTATTCATCCATTATTTACATATGTCTATTAAATACTTAATCATTTTATATACATCGATTTTTGCAGTGTTCACTATAAAACCCAGAGGCTCTGTCATGGCAAGCTAGATCTCTGATATGAACTCAAAACTCAACTAAAGCTAGCAGATTAATGGTGCACATTTTATGTTCTTTTTCTAGGCTAATTTTTAAATTTTATCTACAAAATTCAAAATGAATACATGTTTTGTTCTTCCATACATTAGATATTGTCAAATGGAATTCTGCTTTTGTAATTGTCGTTAAGCCTTTGGGGAGTTCTCAAGGATAAAATGGTAAGTTACAAGATATTCAACCACACAAGAGGACATTTACTGTATCTTTGTGTGAATTGAGGGAATATTATTTACTACTTCATTTGTCTGCACAGGAGAATTTTCAAGAAAAATGTTTTTGATTAGGGAAGAATCAATTTAAACAGTTTCTCAAATGACTTTCCAAAGGAGACAAGGGATTTTTCTTTTATTGTGCATTAAATAAGTGGGAAACTTAAAAGAGCTCAAAATGACAGAAATAAATGCACATGTAGAATTTAAACTCTTTCCTTTCTGAATGCCTTCATTGTTCCTTATGCTCTCCCCACCTGTCTTTAATATTTCTCACAGCATTTCTGGAAGAAAACTCTTCAAAGGTGATTTCATTCAATCATTTTCATAGTTTGGGATGATTGTTTTATAAGAAAATAATTTTATTTAGTCCTTTGAAATTCCACACATGTGTACAATGAACCTTGATTATGTCACACCCTTTCCAGTTCACCCAGACCTCCCATCAAATTTCACTCGTAACATTATGCCCTTCTTTATTTCTTTATTTAGTCTGTGAGTCCAATTAGTGCTACCCATAAACATATTGAGTGTGGGGACATCCACTGGAGTGTGTGTTAACATGTAGTAACTTATGAAAATCCATGTAGATATTTCAGCCTTCTGACTTCTGTAATGAGAGGTTTGTGCTCTACTGATACTTTTATGTTCTTTCATTGTTTTATTCTTCCACATACATCAAATGTTATGTTTGGCTAAAAGGAACCTCTTAGTTACATCTAGTTACCAGGTTCTATATATCTGCCTGAACAGGATAGATTCTCAGGCTTCCCTTGACTTAATGATATAGAGAACATTGAGAAATAATAGTCTTTATATTTCATGGGCTATTACTCCAGAGTAATTGATCTGACATTTTCTGGTAGTCATTGGGGATTTTTGACAAAAACTCAAAGAGATAATTGTGCCCCATTTTCATCAGAGCAGAAGGTCACATACAATCAATAAACATTACTGCTGACATTAATTTGTGTTAGCAGCTGAAGTTGTCCTTCTGTATATGAATGTGTAAGGCCAGGCTTCAAGAATAAGTGTGATGATTTGTCTGCACTGTCATCTTGACTACAGCTGAAATCCCTTACAAAGAAAACCCTGAGTTGCTCAAGAAAGTAGTTTCCAGTGTGGTTTAGCAGAGAGTTGGATAACAACTCTAAATGTTGGTTGCAATATCCCACAGTCTGTGGTCCTATCTGCCACACCAGCACAGCAACTGTAGTTCTTCTGAGCGAGGGATGTCAGGATGAACACACAACAAATCTTTGAGTTCTGCAGCCAAGCCTTTATTCCACTTTCTCACAGAGTGTATATAGCCCTCAGCAGGGGAGGCTGAGCCAGCAAAAGCAGGAAGCTCATCACTGTAACTCACATGGCTTAGGAGTAAACATCCTTAAAATCATTGTTGAAAACAACAGATTGTTCCTGGTTTTGTTCCTGTTTTCAACCAAACACAAGAGTGCAAAACAGATCAAATGGGGGTGTGAAGGCCTGTCCTCTAGGAAGCTAACACTAATCTAAATACAAAAGAGAAACTGAACTGAGCACATGTAATGATCTCTTCTTCCTATTTGCACGTGCAACATGACCAGCTAAATGCCTCCACTTGAACATCATGCCTTCCCAACAAGAGAAGGAAAGTAGCTGTCTTAAACCTTTGTAGTGATGAGGCAAGCAGACCTGCTTTTCGTCCCGCCCAGATCCCACTTGGCTAGCTTAGCCCCAGAAATAATAACACAGAAACTGCATTCATTTAAACACTGCTTGGCCCATTAGTTCTAGCCTCTTCTTGGCAAACTCTCACATCTTGCTTTAACCCATATCTAGTAATCTGTGTATCACCACGTGGTCATGGCTTACCAGGAAGATTCTAACCTATGTCCATCTCAGGCCGGAGCTTCATGACATCTGCCTGACTCTGCTTTCTTTCTCCCAGCATTCTGTTTTGTCTTCCCCACCTATACCTATGCTCTGACCTATCAGGCCAAGCAGTTTTCTTTATTAATTAACAAATAAAAGTAACAGATAGAAGACCCTCCTAGATCAAACCTTAGCCAAAACAAGCCTTTCTTTCCACTGCTTTTATCAGTGGAAAAGCACAACTACCACAGTCACTAACTAAATAGATTTATGCGCTTTCGTGATGCTATGTAACCATGTTCCCAGAACTGAAACATTCAACTCTTAGAGGGACACCCATCAAGACTCCCTAAATAAACAAAACCTACAAAATTCAGGAAGTATATGTCTTAAAACACACAGGCCCACCCTCAACATTACATAAACATTAGAGAATGTCAAGTAGAGGAGACTCTCTAGTCAAAGGAGCTGACAGAAAATCTTTTAGGGAGCATAGGACTCAGGCTCCTGAGTCAGTGATTCATGCTGTGGTGGCCTTTATTCTGATGTAGCTGCCTTTGAGGTATTTGTGTTCCTTTAAACAACTTGTATCCCTGTCAGAAAACCCAGCTAACTCATATGTTCACAAAATTAGACTTAGGTGGAAAGTTTTTATCGGTCTCTTGTTGTTATCATATCTGTTCTCAAAAGACATTCGTTTTGTACACAATTATTTGGAATTTTGCTTAAAAAATACGGTCTTTTCCCTGCAATTACTATTTAATTGAAACTTCAATTCAGTAATTTGTGCATATTTGCTGTAAACTGTCTTATCAACTAATACCATGTAATTTTTTGTGTGTGTATTTTCTGCTCATATTGATGAAGCTCTGGTCATTATAATCTTTTTTTTATTTGCTGCTGAGTTCTGTGATATATTAAACTTATTGATTTACTTTTTTAGGGTAATAATTTACTGATACTACAAAGACTTTGGAATCATATTGTATATTTACTCCCAAGTCTTGGAATATCCTTATTATCAAAGCTAAGCCCAATTTTAAGTCCTCAAGGTATTTTAATAATCAAAGGGACAAACATTTTTATACCATTTCTAAAAGAAATTAATTATATTTCTGGAAACTCAGAAAGCCAACCTCTCCAAACACCTTGAGTGCTAATTTCACTGCTAGTGAGAAAAAAAACTATGTTTTTTTGTGTGCACTTATTTGCAATGCCTATGTCATTTTTACCAAAATCATTTTTCTATCTTTAATTATATTTTCTTTTATTCAAGGTGCCTCTTTTTTTTTCATTTAATAAAAAGTATAGAAAGGGCTTTAAAGTCTTTGTAAAAATGGCATTGCTAACTCTCCTTTGCTCAAGTGTTCTGTCAAAGGTAGAGATGAGCTGCAATTTTCATACCCTAGAAATGCAAATGGCTTGTTTTAAGGCATAGTGCATCTGCTTTTCAAATAGGAATCCTCTATTCAAACAGAATAGAATAGGAGTAGTTTAGATATCTGAAAATTACAGACAAAGGCAGTCACTCATCTTAATACTGAATACATTTATGTCAAGCTGAATACATAAAATGTACCAAATTTCCTCTCCAACATGAGACAAAGATAAAGACATTTAATATATAGCACCACTTTTGATAATGTACTACAGCAACACTACCTTATTCTTCCTACAGCTTACCAATGTTTTACTCAAATGAATCAACTTTCTTTTATCTTCTAAAAGGAAGTGAAAAGAATAATAGTTATTTAAAAGTCAGAGATCACTTTAAAGTAAAAATGCATACATATTTATAAATCTCCTTCATACCCACTACTCACATTTGGTCAAAATATTTATTGGAGCAGCCAACTGCTAGGAGATACACATGGGAGGTAACTCATTCTTTCCTCAGTACTAAAAATCTTGATATTTCTTGAGGAAATATGCAAGGAGCCCCTAGAATTGGAGATTCCTGGAGAATTAAAACTTGGTAACATTCTCTCAAGGAGGAAAACTTCCAAGTGAAAGAAAATCATATCATCGAAACCTTATCACAGTCATCAGAACATGAAGCCTAATGTAACAGAAAGGTTACACAATCAGGGTTCCCCTTTTTACCACAGTGATTACAAATGTGAGGGTTTTATCCTTGTTTTTCTGGAGCATGCAAAATTATCTTTGAAGAAGCATAACATATTTCTGAACAAAATTTTTATATGTTTAAAGTGTGCAATAACAATAAAGGTGACAAATGTAATTAGTTCACATCAACTTGCCTACTACTTCTGTTTCTTCTTTGCTGCATAGTGCTAACAACTTCACTCAAATAGCCCTTATTACATAAGAAAGCAAGTTTATCTCTGATATGTTTTGCATTGTTTTAATTGAGAACTTTCACATATGTGCTCATGCACACATACACGCACACACACACATACACACACACACACCACATTTGCTTCAGACATTGCCTATAAAAGGAAAAGTATTGGGTCAGGTCCCCAATATCAAGTTCTCAGCATAAAGAAGATTTATTTTCCCCAGAAGATGGAGTACACCCGGTAATCAGTAAATAAGAGACAAAGACAGGATATGAGAACAAGGGAGAAGGGGAAAGGAACAAGGAAGAGGGTCTTTGGATATTTGTCGTGCAGCGAGGACAAAGGACTGCCTCTGGATAGAAAGGAGACAGATGTGGTAGACAGGAAAATGGCAGTTTATAAAGCTACAAGGAAAAATTCCATGTTAGGATGAGGTGTTTAATTTTAATTTGGAAAATTAATCAGGTGAGCCAATAGGGGCTTTTGATTGCTGGACTTCAATACTTTGATAGCTGGACCTTTGTAGTCAGTCTCAGAAGGAGGAGAGGACCAATGAAGGGAAAAGACCTTGTAGATTTCCTTTAGGAATGTAATCTCATGGATCTGAGCAAGGCAGAGGGAATCCAGGAGAATGGCAAGGCCTCCTGCCAAAGCCACATGCTCTAGTGAGCAAGTGTCCCTTCTTCCTGTATCACAGATACCTTCTTTCATGAGCTGTTATAGTAGATATTTGTGGCAGAAGTGATGCAAACATAACCATCTACTTTTTAATATAAAGTATAAACTTAACACAGACTTTTCCATACTCAACAGCCATGGAAGTATGTTTTCTTCTCTCATATCATGTTAACACATCTTAAGGGGTTTTTTATGTGGATATTGTTTGCTGCCATAATCCATTAGACTTTAAGTGTACTTGAAAGAGATGTCTTAGAAGTTAGAAATATTTCCCATTAGTTGGTACATTATATTTAATAGAATGAGGAACTAAAAATTTATTTTCAGTAAATTTATGAATTATGCAAAAAACCAAAGAAGTGAGTGAGAATAACCAGTGGTTAAGCATATGACACAGTGAAACTTGTTCAATAATCTTGGCATTCACCATATAAGACCCATCCTGTCTGCAGTGCATCAGAGCTAACAGACCCTAGAGAGAGCTTTTACATTGACAAACAAATGTACACTTCAATTAGTAAATCTACAATGAAATTTAATGCTCAGGAAATATCATGGAAGACAGGTCAAATTATACTACAAACAAGAGCACCAGAACTTCCATGAAATAGTGTCTTCTATACAAGATAGAGAGCTGTATCTAAGAAATCTCAAGAGTTTAGTTGGCTGAACACGACCTTTATAATGACTGCTTAAGGTACAATCCCAATGGAAATTTCAAAAGGCCTTACCCCTAAATGGGGCAATAAAAGAAAATAGCAGAGAGAGGACCAACTTTGTCCAAGTAGGAGACTCTGATATGCTATCCAGTCTCATGTCCAAGTCACATGGGTAGATGAACAACATTAAAGGAACCAATTAGGTTATAGATAGATGATAGATAGATAGATAGATAGATAGATAGATAGATAGATAGATAGATAGATAGATATAGATGATTATGATGAAGAAGATAGATAGAGATAGATAGATAGATAGATAGATAGATAGATAGATAGATAGATAGATAGATAGATAGATAGATAGATAGATAGATAGATAAAATGACAAACAGACGTATGCATCTATGTATATCTCATAAATTCTCAGTATTATATTCCAGGCTTGAAGAAGTTGCAGTGAGTTGCAGCTTCTTTCCAACACATAGCATGCACAGGCAAATCTTGAGCCTTCAAATGTTTTTCCTTGGACTGAGAATATAAGTCAACATGTAAAGGCCCTAAATATATTTACAACAACAGCAATACACACACTTACAATTTTTTTCCTCAAAGATTTTAATCATTACTGTATTAATTATTCTTTCTATCTCTCTAGTCAAATACATGACTAAGCTACTTAAGAAAGGAAAGGTTTCATTTGTCTCTACAGTTTTGGGGTCCAGACCATCATGGTAATGAAGTCATAGTGACAGGAACTTCAGGTAGTTTGTCACATTACATCAACAGTCATGAATCAGAAAGAGATGAGTTCTGGTTCTCAGCTCGCTTCTTATTCAATCTGTGACCTCATCCCACAGAATGGTGCCAACCACATTTAGAGTTAGGTTTTCTACCTCAATCAAATCCATTTACAATGCCATGTCAATAATCTTATTTCATTTGTGAGCCCAGTTATGAGCAAGTGGATGATCAATACTGTTACACAATTGGGGAAAGGCAAAGGGAAGGGGAGGGTAGGAAGAAAAATGGCAGAGAAAGGAAGGGAAGGGAAGAGAAGACAAAGGAAAGTATAATGATTTTTTTTGTCGACTGAACACAAATACAAGAAAAGAGAAAATCTCAACTAAGAAATTGTCTCTATTGGAATAGCCAGTGACCATATATATGGAGGCATTTTCTTAGGTGCTAATTGAATTGAGAGAATCAAGCCCACTCTAGGAGATGCCATCCATGGACAAATTGGCTGGGGATCTATAATTAATACAACACAGCAAGACAGGAGAGCAAACCAGTAAGGAAGGAAGCATTTCCCCATTGGCTTCCATAGGGTTTACCTCAATTCCTGCCTCTAGGTTTCTGCGTTAAGTCCTGACTTGGCACTTGTTTGTGGTGGGCTATAAGTTGTAAACCAAGTAAATCCTTTCCTTCTCAAAGCTGTTTTGTGCGTAGTGTTTCCCACAGCAACAGAACATATAGTAATATGAAAGGGAGATCAGAAAAGGGATGCATTTGGTAAAGGCCCTCCATGATGAACTACTGACCTGATGAACCTCATAAAGAGATGTTTCAAATGTGGTTTATTGTGTTTATATCACTATCTATAATCATTCTAAAAATGTTGCTTTTATTTTCTATAACTTAACAGAAAATGATCAGTTAAGGTTTAGGGATATCTTATGATGAATAATTTCCTATAATAAATAATATCAAGTAAATTCACTTTAAAAACTTTTACTTCTTAATATTTCAACTGATATCTGACTATTTTAGATATTTTGGAAATTTTTCTGATATAAAACCAATAGTGAATTTTAAGTATATGAAGATATTTTTATGTCATGTTTTCAGAAAAGAAATGAAAACATGTTGTCAATGATTAAAATCATCATAAAATAAACAACTCCAACTCTTAATTTTACTCATTTACTTCTGATAAATAAAACTGTTTTTTGTACAAAGAAAATTATATAACATTTCAATAATTCTTTTCTGTCACTTTGTAATTAATTTCAAATTACCCTGATCTGTTTTCTCACTATTGCAAGGTTAAAACACCTACTCTACTGGTTAGTTTTTATCAAAGTGAAACAAACCATAATCATTTTGGAAAAGAGTATCTCATCTGAGTAAATGTCTCCACCTGTTTGGCCTGTGGATAAGTGTGCAGTACATTCTCTTGATTGATGATTATTGCAAGAAGGTCTAGTCAACTGTGGGCAGTACCAACTTGGGCTGGTGGTCCTTGGTGCTAACAGAAGAGAGGCTTAACAAGTCAAGAGAAGCAAACTAGTATGAAGAATTTTTCTACGGATCTTGCTAGAAAACTTAATTTCCCTCAGCGCTTCATTCTTATGCAGAAACGGAACTGAAGCACACACTTTACTTTCCCCCAATTAGCTTTAGGTTGTGGTGTTTTAACAAAGCAATGGAAACTCTAGCAAGGACACTGACCAAATCAACATGGTGTGGGAAGTGCTTCTTACAACTTTCAGTTGATCATAAAGAAACTCAGGACAGGTGCTCAAGCAGAAGGAGCCTGACACACGAACTAAAACAGACAATTAAGGAATACTACTAACTGGCTTATTCTATATGACTTGATCCGCTTACATTTTTGTACTAAGAAACCTGCTCAGAGGTTAAACAATTCACACTAGGATGAATCCTCTCATATAAATAAATAATGAAGTGCATATCCCACAGCTTCACACAAAGTCTGATCTTATTATGGCATTTCATTCAAACTAGGTTGCTTCTTCTCTAAGGACTATAGTTTCTGTCTAGTTGACAATTAAAAAATAAACATAAACAAAGAATATAGATTCTGTTCATTTTGTGGTGAACGTCTCTAATAGTGTAAAAAGAAATAAAAGAACACTGCTGGAAACTAAGGTGGAAATGGATGTAACTAGTAAACACAGTATGCCTTTAAGTAGTTGCTCAGCTGTAATTACACAGATTGTGGTGCATAAGAGTCCGTGTTTTTGTCAGAGATCCATACAGAAAGAATAGAGGTGTCAATCTGTGGGTGAAACCAGGAGAGCAAGAATGATCTTGGGAATGAAGTTGAGCATAGATTGGTCATGCCTGTTAAATCTTTTGTAACACATTTCTAACAAAGTGACACAAAAAAGAAACAACCCAGACAAGATTTGCAGTTGCTGTATTGCAGGTGGAATGTTCTGTGTTTTGACACATGCATCTTAAATCACTGACACAGAGACTTAATATTAACTGTAAATGCTTGGCCAATAGCTCAGGCTTATTAATAACTAAGCCTTAAATTTAAATTAATTCATATTCCTAGCTATGCTTTGCCACATGGCCCATGGCTTATTGCTTCATTTTCTACACGTTCTGCTTTTATAGTGGCTGACTGGCGTCTCTTTCCACTTTGCACTTCTTTCCATCATTCTCCTAGCTTGGTTGTTTTGCCTGTAAGTCTCACCTGACTTATGTGGGATTTTCCTCTGTATGCTGTGAATATATTTTATTACCATTAGTTAATAATGAATCTATTTTGGCCTATGGCAGGGCATAGAATAGAGCTAGGCGGGAAAACTAAACTGAATGCAAGGATAAAAAAGGTAGAATCAGGCAGACACAATGAAACTGCCGAAGGAGAAAGGTTACCGATCCTTACCAGTAGGCCACAGCCAGATGGTGATGTATAGATTAATTATAAATGGGTTAATTTACAATGTAAGAGTGAGATAATAAGAAGCTTGAGCTAATAGGCCAAGCAGTTTTGTAATTAGTCTAGTTTCTGTGTGATTATTCGGGTCTGAGTAGCCAGGAACAAATGAGCAGTCTCTGCTTATACCCGGCTAATGACCAATCAGCTTTTTATTAAACCAAGCTAAGTGATATATCTTCACAGTGTACAAAAGGATTATTACTCAGAACTGAATGATTTATGACTGATGGTAAAAAGAATGGACATTCTGAAAACTCAAGAAACAGTGGACATAATTTTTGTCATTGTGACTTTCAACAATGTTATTAAACTCGCATATGTAATTTAATTTATTCTTGTTGTTTTTGACAGTTAAGACTTGAGTTTGTGTATTTCTGTGTGTTATCACAATCATGGTGAGCTCAAATGTGCAGCTGCCCTGATGTGCCTGGGAAACAGTTTTCTTTATAGTCATATACTGACTCTGACTATTGTATTTATTTGCCCCTACTTCTGAAATGATCACTGCGCCTTGGTGTATAACAATAATGAAGATTATTCAGTCTTTCTTCATTTCACGTTGAGTCTCTGTGGGAATCTCTGTTATTCGGCACCTATGGCAAAAGTAGCTTCTGCTATGAGTGTTGGGAGATGAAAAGTTAGTAGGGGTCAGTTTCATACTACTATCATTTAGCAGATAAACAGTAATTTTTTGGAGCTTTTTTTTTCTGAGTATCTGTGCTGTGTCTAATCATCTGTTCTTGGCCCCAAGAACAGATAAAGGAGAAATAATTTGGAAAATACACGTGAGTTTATTTTAAAGCTTTTTTTTGGGGGAAAGGTTTTAGATTTTTTTTTAGTTGCTGTGTTTTCTGACTAAGGGGAGTTTAAAAGCCAAGTTGTCAATATGCCACACTTCTGGAGAGATGCAGATCAAACACAACAGTGATAAAAAATGTTTCTCTGTTCTCAAACTGTATTTCACTAGAAGAGTAATAAATTACTTAGACAGAAAAATATTATAGATAAATTAATTCTTAAGAGGCTAAAGGACAAGAAAATCCTGAAGAAGAGAGGCTAGTCAGTAATCACATGGAAAATGAATAAAAGTAATTTTCTATGTTTTAATTCTCTGACTACTGAGGCAATGTGATAAAGCACTTTCTTGAAATAAACACAGAAGTGAACCCAGGGGGAGGGTCAATGACTAATAAAGTTGAGCCTCAGATCCAGTTTTTCTCTTCATACCAATTTCATAACCTCTAGATAAATCATCGTTTATTTTAAAGTTGGCAAATCACAGAACACACTGGGAGATAAGGAGGAGATTAGCTTTGCCTTTTTATTAAGTAGCTGGAGGCAAATAGAAGCCCTGGTGTTTCAATATATGAGTGCGTCAACAGCTGGTGCTGGAACAGCGGCAAATATCCATTCTTATCATTGTCCCTGGTGCCTGCACACCAATAATGGATGAGAGAATCTCATTACTGCTCACTTTCCAATACAAGGTCAAGATGAGAATTCCTTGCCTCTAAGAATCCATTCTAGAAGCTCTGTCTTATTAGTATTAAGGAAAACACTGGATTAGATATATCTAAAAGAAAGAATGGTGCATGTTCTCAAACTTATAGTTTGTTTGAAACTCACCCTAAGAACTTTAGATTCAGTTAAGAAATTGTTCTTCAGTACAATTTTCTGGGAAATAAGATCCAATTTTTACGTGGATAGTTTTCTTCAGCTTTTCAAAAGAACATTTGGAAATGGAAAGAAGAAAACTTTTTTATTCACTTTCATTTTTGTTAGTGGCAAATATTGTTATAAATTATGTATGCATATACAGTATTATAGCTGTATATACAACAGATACTTCACAGTGTTTCAGAATTATCTGAGTTGACATGAAAATCTTGGTTATGGCAGAGAGAAAGAAATAGATGTGATGTCAAAACTGAGTGATGAAGCAAAACAGAAGTTCTTCTGCTTATAAAATTGAAGCCAGGCTATACCCCTCAGGAGATTAGACCTGTTTACTTATTTATGAAAGGGTCTCTGTATATATACCAGTGCGAGAAGAAGATAAGGCCTACAAGACTGAGAGATGAGTCAACTTGGAGTCAGTGTGCCTAAGGGTCAAGCAACAGTCACTGTCAGAAATCCTGATCATGCCTAGCCAGTGAAAGGTGATAACACAATGCTACCTGAGGGCATATCAATTGGACTGTGCCTGTCTTAGATTGGCCTGCTGAACTCATCATTGGTTAACATCCGTAGAACAACATTCATTACTGGGTACCTACCAGTGTGGGGTAATTAGGTAGTAGATGTTTGAATTTCAGATACCCAGGTATGTAAAACCTTTTGCAGAGGACCAGGAGAGGGATTCCTAACAGCCATTAACACCTTAAAGATTCACTAGTTGCTGCCTACTCCTGTTGAATATGCTGCAGGAGACATTTTAAAAGAATAAGGAGTAACAATATCACTTTGCCAATTAAGGCATATTAGAGCCTCCAGGAGGGTCAAATAATCCTTTATATTATTTATCTCATATCTTATTTAAGACATTTTAGGTACAAGACTTACTCTCCTATGAATAGAAAAGGTATTAGAATAATCTTGGTTATTTGCCAATAATCTATAGTCTAGACATTTAGTATGCATCTGTGCTTTTTTTTTTTGATGTTTTGCTTGTTGGTTGTAGTTTTATTTTTGTGTATGTTATTACCCATTCTTTCTCTTGGACTGTACTTGATATTTGTTTTTATTATATATCATTTTGTATTGGTTTTAGGACCTTCTTCTATATCCCTGTTCCTCCTTTGTTTACATTCTCAACCTTTCTGGGGAAAAAGTTGTCAATCGTTTCAAATCTCTTAAGTCAGTCATGGTAGATATAGAGGTTGTTGGACACTTAGGAATGACAATGGTACTGCCTATGCCTCTCAATAATTTAGTGACTTTCTGGGGTCCTGGATGATTTCCAATACCACTGGCATCCCCTGAAATCTGCAGGGATAAGCCACTGTAGAGAGGACCAACAGAGCTCTAAAGGAGCTGCTGGCCAGGGCTATCTATCCAGAGGCTAGGCAAGATCCTCATCTGGTCTTAACAGAAGTCCTTTTCTATATGAATTGTCTCAATTTTGATGACAAGCGGCCAAACATGACCTACAAAAAAATGGGCATCTCTGCCAAGGAACACATCCCTGCCCCTGATAAGATGGAAAGATTCCCATCTCCCTCTAATGGCAGTCACCAGGCACCCTGGTTAACCTGTGAATGAGGGTATACTTGTGTTCTCTTTCAGACTCCCATGACACCAATATGGGTTCTGGTAAGAGATGTGTGCCCAGCAGTGGATCAGCCTTCTTCCACCTGCCTACTCCTCCTGTTGAATATGCTTCAGGAGACATTTTAAAAGAATAAAGATTAACAATATCACTTTGCCAATTAAGGCAAATTAGAGCCTCCAGGAGGGAAGAACCCAGGATATGTAATATATATATATATATATATATATATATATATATATATATATATATATTTCTCTTCTTGCTCTCATTGCCCCCCAAACAAATTGCTTTATTAGAAGAAGAAATTGGCACTTTAAATACCTTGATGAGACTTAGTTGTTACCCTCATTTTTCCTCATTTTGTATGATACATTTTGATATGAGGAATGTTAGTTCAACATGCTGGGAACTGTCTAAATATATTAAGAAACCATGGCCAACTAAGTTTCTATATTATTCCTTACAACTAGCAGGCAAAACTTTTTTTCATTTAGATCACATAATAACAGAGGCTATGGCCTTTGGCTCATAAGTGTTTACAAAACTTTGACATAATATAAAAATGTTATTTGATCCCGCCTACATGAGGGATATGACTTAATTCAACGAGTGGTATTTCTAATCCTTATTCTTTTAAAGTGTCTCCTGCAGCATATTCAAGAGGAGTGGCAGCGACAGAGGTGACTCTTTAAGTGTTAATGACTCTTAGGTATTCCTCTTGCAGTCCTCTGCAGGAAGTTATGCATACCTGGTTATCTGAAATTTAGAAGTTTATCACCAAATTCCCCGACCCTGGCAGCTTTCCAACAATGGATGATCTTCTATGGGTGGAAGTCAATGATGGGTAAGAGCTTGTTTGATAAGCCAACTTAAGACAGACAGTTACTGAGTCAGGGTCAAGGAAGAGAGTGCCTCCACAGCCAAGAGATGAACCAATGTGGACTCTTCATGGGGGCCTAGCCACATGTGCTGTCAGAGGTCCTGATCATGCCCAACCAATGAGGGTCAAGCATGTAATGTCAATGCAGCCTGGATGCTGAGAGGAAAGTATATAAGGCACTTCCCTTGCTGAATAAACAAATCTGCTGCTAGCCTTTCAACTGACTCCCAATGTTTATGTTGTTGACACCATGACTTTTTACCACCTCACCCATAGGAGATATTACAACCCAGCTAAATACCAGGATAGTCTCAAATTTACAAGCTTCTTCTTTTTGCATTTTAGAGATTAAGAGGCATGCACTATACACCATTGAATATTGAAACTCTCCCTTTCAAACCCAATCCTTACTTTTATCTCACTCAAAAAATGAGTTCACATAATCCACAAATGCCATCCCATTCAGAGTAGCTTCAAATGCATTTATTATTTATATACTAGTGAATAAGGAGTAACAGTTTTAAGATTTAGACAAAGGGACTCTGCTATAGACACAATAATGCATTTAGAAATTATGAAATGAAAGTCCTTTTAGCTTCATGAAGGAAATAAATTATAAATATCTCTAACGATGTATTGCATTAACTGATAGAAAACTCTGGTTGGTTAACATGTCAATCTCTTGCAATAATCTACAAATTAAATATAATCATGATAATCATCATGTCAGATGACAAAAGAGAAAATGAATATGTCAAAAGCTTCAGTGTCTTATAGTTCATACACAATAGACTTCACATGTTTAACATGTAGTATTTGATGAATTTTGACACATGTAGGATTGTGTTGAATCATTATAGTAGTTAGGATGGAATTAATCAGTATATGTACATTAAAATAAATAAGTATGTATATATCATAATAAATATTACGAACTAAGTGTGTTTAGCAATTAAAATTTTTAAATGTTAACACACTTTTATAGTAGATTTTCTATGTTCATGGAACTTCTAAATGTCATCTTTAATAAGTCAATGAATAGACAGTACCTCACCAGATGCTATAGCTATGCCCTTAGCATCCCACATCAATACCTATATGACCCAGTGAAATATTAAAACAAATTTGTTACTGTACACATGCACATACATGTATGTAGTCCTACATTTATATGCAGATATAGACATATGCATATATATATATGTGTGTGTGTGTGTGTGTGTGTGTGTGTGTGTGTGTGTGTGTGTGTAGTCCTAATCTAATTCATCTTTCAGTAAAAAATTAGGAGTCAAGAATTGGGGGAAGAACCTGAAAGATCAGAGAAGCAAGGCGCATTCACCAATCACCTCTGCATCTACTCTTCCACCATCTAAAAGGACCAAGATCCAGTCTCTGCTCTATCTTACTACTTCTTGTATCCTCTCTGTTTACTGTTTACACTCCTCCAAACCTTTAGCGTCAATTTAAATCAACTAATGGCTAAATTTTCCCTCTGACTCCAAGTAAGCTTTATTTGTCAGAACACAACCAAAAAACCAAAACATCACATAGCATATCATAGCATAGATAGATAGATTGATAGATGACAGATTGACAGATAGACAGATAGATATATAAAGAGAAACAGAACACAGAGAGACAGGGAGGCCAGTTTTTCACTATGGTAAATGAAACTTCCTCAAAATTGAATTTTATATAGTCATTATACATAGTCATTTATATAGTTATTAGTTTATAGACACCCTCATTGAAGTCTTATGCACTGTATCCTTTCCTGCCACTTTTGGAAGAGTGAGGAAGAAAAATCTCAAAGAAAAATTTAATTCAGTCTTCTCTTTCCTAATCTGTCTGTCAGAAAGACCTTCTTCAAGTTTTCTTAAGTTTAGAGAGTTGGCTCAGCACATAAGAGCACTTATTTTTCTTGCAGAGGTTCCAGGTTCGTTTAACAGCACCTATATTATAGGGACCTTGTCTATCTCTCAATTCCAGGGATCTGACATTCTTTTGCCACCACAGAAATCTAAATGTATACATATAATTTCACAGAATCACATGAATAAATAGTTCCTATAATGCACATGTATACTTAAGTAGACAAAACCAAATATTATGAAGACACAAATATCCTGCAACAATCCTAGTCTCTCACTCATCAATAATTCTGATTAGTCACCAGACAACAAAGTGGACTATTCTAAGCAGTAACTCCGGGAAATATGTCTGGTACTGCTTTTACAGCAGAGCACTCTGCTATCTGGCTGTGCAAATCTATGTGTGCCTTTATTTCCTGTAGTATCCTCTTTCTGTTTTGCAATCCTATCTTTTGTTACTTGGTAGGTCTGCACCTGGTCAGGTATCTTTATTCACTTAGTCTATGATCAAGAGTAGACAGTGATTTTAGCAACATTATCAGAATTTCATTTATATTAGTGTAAGAGTAGTACATCAGTTCTTGAAGTAGACATGTTTTTGTATATTTTCTTCCACAAAAGGGATAAGTACAGCCATGGGTACAATTAGAAAATTAAAAATGGAGTGATTCAGAATTAGCTACTTTTAATAACACAAGCAAATTTCCCCTAATTTCCTTTAAAAGTGTCTCAATGTTAGTTTATGCAGATTATTTAACATCTGGAAAGGAACCTCTATTTATCTTTTTTAGTCCTCTGTAGTCAATTTCTCTGTGTATTTTTCAAATTGATTCTCATTGCAGTTCAGCCCTGAAAGTTCTATAAAGCATTGGATTTAGCACAAACCCAATTAAAGCCAATCTAATTAGCTATGATTCTTTGTAGTCTGTACAAATTGCACTTGTCTTTGTGTAAAAAGGCAGTGTATGAATTCTCTGAAGCCTTCTTTCTTTGGGGGCATACATTTTCTGTATCTGCCGAAATGCCATTGCTAATATATTCAAGCTTTTTTTCCCCCCTCAGATCCTTTGCTTCGTATAAAAAACACATTTCAGTATTACTCTTCTGGGTTATAAAAGGCAAGGAATCTGCTTTGTAGCAAAAACAACCCTTTCTGAAAGTGTCCAAAATAATGCCTTCTATGGAAATTGAACAAATAACCTATGAAACTCTCCCCTATTGGGTATTATTAAGCTAAACAGGCTTATTAAGATTCATAAGACAATTAGAGTTACGAGCTGAATTCTCTTTACTTTTTCTTATGGCTGCCCTCACATTAACATCAATGAAAGCTGGATGCTTTTGGCTGTAGGCAAATCATGGCCCATTTTTGAATAAGAATAGCATCTGCAATTATACTAGCCAAGATAAAAATTAAAAGACCCATGAATCTGCATGCTTCAGAGCATAAGATTATTACCATCTGGTGCCAGAAAGTTTCTGCCAGGCATGACGGCTCACTAATGGACAGGTGCATCAGGACAATTTTCTTTTGGCCTCCCTCCTCATAATGTCCCACATACACACAGATGTGCCAATCACAGGACAGCAAAACAAGTGAGACATTTGCATTTTACCAGGATGATAGCCTCACATGACTTAAATGTAATGAGGCTGAGACTTCCTAACAAACACTGTTTCCACAAATGTTTCCTCAAAACATTACCGAATTTAAATCAACATCCTATCTTCTGCATTTACAAAGACGGCCTTTAATCTTCACTTTGACCTGGCAAGTTATTCTTTAAAATACAATAGAAGAGCATGACATTATGGGAACATAGTTGCCATGAGAAAAAAAAGTCAAGAAATTGGACTTTCGAAAACTCTACATTTAGAAATGAAAAATCAGTTAACTAATAACATCCATGAAATAGTTGTTAGTTTCTTTGTACTGTTTATGTCCAGGAAAAATATAGAAAAAGAGGCCGATGATATGGCTCAGTGATTAAAAGCACTTGCTACTACTCCTGCAGTATACCTGTTTCGGAAAACTATGTTAGACAGCTCCCAAGTGCCTGTTATATTAGCTCCATGGCATCTGATACACTCTTCTGAACTCTGTGAGCTTATCTACACACACACACACACACACACACGCAAAAGCACACACATATGTCTATATGTATATATACATATATACATAATTAAAGATAAAATTTATGAGCAATTTCTTTAGTTGAAATAAAGACTATGCAGATGGCACTGTTCATTAATTAAAAGTATAGAGAAAATTTAGAAATTTTTATATATAAATAGTATAAAACTATTTAATAGTATATAGAGAAGACAAAAATATATAAAAGATATTTGTGTACATATGAACAGGTATAGGTTTAGACATAGATCTGCCATGGTATAAGAATGTTAAAATGTCCAAAGATTATTACTCACTTCTGAAGTTTATTAAGAAATGTAAACATTCAGTTGTTTATTATTTAGTTAGCTAGTTTGCTTATTTTTAGAGAGAGTCTTATGCATCTGACTCAAACCTGGAACTTGCTACTTAGTAGACAATAGCATTGTATTACTGATTTTTTTCTTCACTTACCAAGACCTGGGAATACCAAAGTATACTATCTACTCAGGTTGTATTTTCATTTTTGTATTTGAAAGCTATAAAAAAATTTCAGTATATACTTTATTAATTAAATGTATTACTATTCATTTCAAGAAATGTATATTATTACTTTAGCATCTCATTTATATTAAAATATTTTAAATAATTGAAAATAGATTTTTTTAATCATACAATGCATCCTTATCAAAATTTCCCCTCCCTTCATTCCTCCCAGATCCCCCACCTCCTATCTCCTCTATATGAACTACTCCTTCATCTCCCTTCAGAAAAGAGCAGGCCTCTAAGAGATAACAACCAAACATGATAAAACAAGTTACAATAAGACAAGATAAAAGCCATCATATTGAGACTGGACAAGGAAAACCAATAGGAGGAAAAGAATCCCAGGAGAGTGCAAACAAGCCTATGAGTACCATAAAAACACCAAGGTAACAGTGACAGCATATTCACTGAGGACCTGGGACAGACCCCTTATGGCAGCTTACTTCAGTCTCCATGATCCCATTTTGCCCTAAAACATCTTCTTAATTCCCTAAGTTCCTTGTGGAGGGACCCTATAGAAACCACCACTTTAGATTCTCTATATAATGCTGCCAGTCTCTCTTTGCATCCTTTCCCATCTGTTGCAGAAGGAACTATTTTTTATAACAAATAATAAAAAAACACCAATCTATGAATACAGGGGACTATCATTAGGAATCATTTCATTGATTTTTTAAGACCAATTGGTGTGGGAGGTCCTTCTGTCTACTTGTTGTTTTATTGGTTAATGAATAAAGAAACTGGCTTGGCCTATAGCAAGGTAGAGTTTTGTAGTGATGGATCTGCAGGCCACTTCCCACTGCTTAGCTCCAGGCCACTGGCTAGCTTTACCCAAAAATAATAACATGAAAACTGAATTCTTTTAGACACTGCTTGGCCCATTAGCTCTAACCCCTTACTGGCTAATTCTCACATCTTCATTAATCCATTTCTAACAATCTGTGTAGCACCATGATGTGGTGGCTAACCAGGAAGGATCATAACCTGCATCCATCTTGGAGAGGAGAGCTATAGCATCTGCCTCACTTCCCTTCTTCCCAGCATTCTGTTTGGTCTACTCCGCCGATCTAAATTCTTCCCTATCAGGCCAAGCAGTTTTCTGTATTAATTAACCAAGGAAAGCAACAGATAGATAGAAGACACTCCTACATCAGAACTTAGGCTGAATGCTGCGAGAAAGAGGACAGAGTCAGAGGAGAAACCATGAAGCTGCCACCGGAGACAGACATGTTGGAACCTTGCCGGTAGGCCATGAACCTCACAGCAAAATATAAAACAATGGAAATGGGTTAGCAAATAACAAGATAGAGCTAATGGCCAATGATTTAAATATTATAGTTTTGGTGTGGTTATTTTGAAGCTGAGCAGCCAGGAACAAACAAGCAGCCTTCTTACAACAACCAGTTTTGTTTCATCCTATCATAGGTCTATTCAATCTTCAGTTCTTGATCATTCAAATGCTCCTGAATATGGACTCTTCTTGTGGAGTGAAGATTGAAGGAGACATTGTTTGGTCACTTCTACAAATTGTGTCCCACCATTTCCCCAATGTATTTTGAAGATAGAACTGATTGTAGGTCAAAGGTAATGTGTATCCTGCACCATAATGTTGGAAGTATATGATGTGCTTCTTAATTTTGATTTTATGGGGAGATGACATTTAAGATATTGTCATGCATTTCAGAAGAGACTTTGTACTTGGAAACAAGTTTGAGACTGTTATATACTATGGGATAGACTATGGAGACTTTTGAAGTTGAATACATTTTTGTTTTATGCTATGGCTATAAGCCTTTGTGGGACAAGGAGTGGAATAGTTTGGTTTGAAAAAAATGATCCTAAAGGGAGTGGCTGTATTAGGAGGTATGACATTGTTAGAGAAAGTGTGCCACTGTGGGGGTGGGCTTTGAGGACTTTTTCTCAAGGTTCATTCATTGTCTTTTTGCAGAAATAATAAATGCTAACTAAGACATAGGTTCTTGAGGTAGACTGAGTTCTTACATTCTAATGAACTGCTATAATGATTTCCATAGTGGTTGTATAAGTTTCTGCTCATACCAGCTCATTCCACATCCTGGCCTGCATGACCTGTCACTTGTGTTTTTGATCTTAGCCATTCTGAGAGGTGTAAGATGGAACCTCAGAGTTGTTTTGATTTCCATTTCCCTGATTGCTAAGGATGTTGAACATTTCCAATATTTCTCAGCTACTTGAGATTCCTCTTTTGAGAATTATGTTTAGATCTATATCCCATCTTTAAATAAATTATTTGTATTTTGGTATAAAGTTTTTATAATTTTTAATTTTTGGATATTTGTCCTCTATCAGATGTGGATTTTACAACAATGTAGGCTGCCACGTTATCCAAGTGGTGGTGCTCTCTTTGAACTACAGAATCTTTTCAGGCACATGTTGTGTTTCCCATATATTAATTGTGGATAGGTGAGTGGATTTGTCTCCATCTTTATTTTGATTTCACTGATCAATGTTTCTGTTTTCATGCTAATACATGTGATATTTATTACCATGACTCCACAGTAAAACGTGAAGTCTGGGAAGGTAATACCTCTAGAGTAGGAGGAGACTACTCATTTGTTTCCTGGCCACTGGAACTGGATAATCACACAGAAACTGTATTAGTTACTATGCTGTTTGGTCAATGATTCAGGCATATTTCTAGCTAGCTCTTACATGCTGAATTAACCCATTTCTATTAATCTATGCATTATCACACTATGGCTTACTGGTAAGGATCTGGCTGGTGGCTGATGTCTTTCTCCTTCGGCAGCAACATGATGTCTCCCTCCTTCAGCAACTGTATGGTGTCTTTCTCCTTCGGCAGCTACATGCATCTCTCACTCTGCCTACTCTTTGTATTTACTTTTTCCTGCTTGGCTATATTCTGGCCTGCCAAAGGTCAAAACAGCTTCTGTATTAACCAATCATAACAAAACATATTCATAGCATACAGAGGGGAATCCCATTATCACTCCAGCAGTTCCTTTATTGCCCAGGTGTGTTTTAGCTATTCTGGGTTTTTCATTTTTACACATGAAGTTGAAAATTGTCCTTTTATGGTCTGTAAAGAATTACATTGAAATTTAAGTTGGTATTGCACTGAATTTGTTTATATTAGAATGGCATTTTTACTTTGTTAATCTGATAATTAATGTGCATTAATCCAATTGCTTAATGTTTTCATATTCTACTCTCTTCCTCAATTTTTTTCAAAGAGTTGAAGTTTTTGACATATTAGTCTTTCACTCGCTTGTTTAAAATTACCCCAAGATATTTTATATTATTTGAGACAATTGGGAAAAATTTTGTTTCCCTTATTTATTTTTCAATCAGTTTTTCATTTGTATATAGTAATTAACTTTTGTTTCAGCACTTTGCTGAAAGGGTTTAATCAACTAAAGAACTTCCCTGGTAGAACTTTTAGAGTCACATGTATGTTATCATACCATATCCAAACATTAAGATTTTGACTTCTTCCTTTCCAGTTTATATCCCCTTGACTACTTTAGTTGCCTTATTGCTCTAGCTAAAACTTAAAGTACAATATTGAATAAATATGGAGAGACTGAAAAACATTTCTTTGTTCTTGACTTTAAAGAGTTGCTTTGAGTTTTTTTTCCATTTAATCTGATGTTTGATATCAGCTTACTGTAAATTGTCTTTATTATGTTTAAGTATGTTTCTTTTATCCCTGATCCCATCATGAACTGTTACCATGAAGGCATGTTGGATTTTTGTCAATGGCTTTTCTCCATCTAATGAGATGATCATGTTTTGTCTTTCAATTTGTTTATGTGATAAATTAAATTTACCAATCTCCCTAACTTGAACATTTCATGCATCTCTGGACTAAAACCTAATTGAGCGTAGATGATAAAGTTTTTTTTTAATTTGTTTTTGGATTCTGTTTGCAAGTATTTAATTGAGTATTTTTGTATCTATTTTCAGAAGGAGAATTGGTCTGCAATTCTCTTTTTTGTTGAGTCTTTATGGGGTTTTGGCATAAAGGTTAGAGTAGCCTCATAAAATGAACTGGACAAAGTTTCATTAGTTTCTATTTCTGTGGCGTATTGCTATGCATTCTTCCTTCAAATTCCGGTAGATTTCTCTCCTAAAACAACCTGGTGTTGAAGTTTATTTGGTTGGGAAAATTTTTATTACTGCTTCTATTTCAATAGAGATTATGGGTCTATTTAAATTTTTATTTGATTTTGATTCATATTTGGTAAGTAATTTTTATTGACAAAATTGTACCTTTCTTTTACATTTTTTAGTTCGGTGTAGTACAGGTTTGTAAAGTACGTCCTTATGATTCTTTGGCTTTCTTCAGTGTCTGCTCTTATTTCCCACAATTTTTTTCTGATTTTATGAATATGAATATTCTTTCTCTGTCTTTTGAGATAGAGGTTGGTTTATCCTGTTGATTTTCTCAAATAAATAACTCTTTGTTTCATTGATTCTTTGTATTGTTCGCTGTTTCTATCTAATTGACTTCAGCCCTTAGTTTGACTATTTCTTGGATTCTACTCCCTTTCGGTGTGTTTACTTCTTCTTGGTGTAGAGCTATAAAGTATGCTGTTAAGTTGGTCTCTCCATATATAATATGGATATATTATATAATTTATATATAATATATATAATATATATTATATATAATATATATAATGATATATATGATCTCCCCTATTATATATTCATATATACATATATGTATATGTATGTATATATAGGTATATGTGTAAGTGTGCTTATGAGTGTCTGTGTATGCATACACAAACATATATATGTACATATATGTAATTTTTCTCCTCTTATATTTTACATCCTGATTACAGTCTTCCTTCTCTCCAGTCTTTTTCCCCAGCATTTGTTCTTACTCCCATATCCATCCTCATCTTCCCATCTGTTAGTCTGTGTAGTTTTGTTTTTGAATTCAAATAATTGATATTGAGACATCAATGACCAGAGATTGTTGATTTGGTATTTTGCAGTTGTTGTTGGTCTCTGTTTGTAAGTGTGCTCTCCCATTCTTTCAGGATTGCTCATTTGAATTCATTTTCAATGTTTTTATGAATTATGTTGACCTCTCTGACCTAGAGATTTTCTTCTGTGACCTTTTATAGAGTTGAGTTTATAGATAAATATTGTTTAATTTGATTTTTTAGAGTGTCTTTTTTCCCTATATAATCAGTCTGAGGACATTTCTGATTCTGTTAACCACCTCAACTTGCAATTAGCAGTTTGGTCTCCCTTGTCCCCACATGGACTTTTTTGAGGTCCTTGTGTATGCTCAGATCTTTCTTTCACAACACAGTACCACCGAACTGAGAATGTTTGTTTTTTCACTTACCACATTAATTTCCTTTCTATATTTGTCAAAGATTGAGCACATAATAGAACTGCAACATTTAAAGTTTGAGAGGCAGCTGCAGACCCAGCTTTTCTTGTCTTTTCTCCTTCACAATTTCATTCTTACCACAGATGTTAGCAACCTTATAATATTTTTATCTTTCCTGATTATTTTGAGGCATCTAATTATCCATTACAGGAAGATTTTTTGGGGTTCTCTCAAAACAAATCTAACACTCTGACACAAGCAGAGTTGTCAAAATCTCTATGCTTATGCTGAGAATACACGGTTAAGATTAATAGGGTTACACAAGGACAAACTCTGAAAAGCAAAAATAAATAAAGGTGGGCATCACAACTCATGCAAGCTGGAAATATTGCACAAACTGAAAGAACAGAATTTCAGGAAATAATGAGGTAGAAGTTAGTATTGAGAAATTCTTATTTCCTTGTTATTTTTATGTAAAACATTTGGACCACATTTTACTATAGTAATTAAAACCATTGGTAAAAAGGAAAAAATAATAAAAAAGAGACTATTATATACTCAATTATTTATATAAAGTTTGTCATTTATTTCTTACATTTCATGATCTATGCCATACAGATAATATGTTAATTTCTCCTGAGAATATAGGTGAAATTTATAGATAGTTACTACAAATTGATTACATGGAAATAAAATAACCAAAGACATAATTATCCTGAAGACACAATTCAGTCTAGATGAAATAAACTGGCATTAAAGGAAGTCCATATGTTATAGGTTTTTAGCATGTATTTTCAAGTAAGTAATACTTTGGAGTAAAAAAAGTATGGTTTTTACTCAAAAATATTAAAGTAAAATCAGGAGCAACAGAAGTGTTTATTTTGAAATACATAAAAATAATAGTTTTTCAATTGTTGAAAATTTCAATTAATTGTTGCTACATAAGACAGCTGAAATTATCCACGGAGAGGTTCTAATTACATGTCAATTCAGCTAATAGCCTTAGTGTGTCACTTGGAATACTGTCTATGCAACTTTTTAATCCTGTTTACAATTGCAATCTTTGAATATTCACAAACATATTTGAACATCTCAAATTCCTTTATCATTTTCCACCACTCTATAATGATTGTCAACCTTGTCTGCCAACCCTTTTATCTTCCTGAACTGGATATCTTTTTGCTGGAATGCAGCACTGCTAATAGTTAAACATATGGGGTAGTGATTATTTTCTATTGTAACTATTATCTACTCTCTTCCTTGGGAGTTCGCATACTTGTTCTATTTAGGAAATTTTGTGCAAAGTCAATGTTTCACATCTCATAAATCCTTGAGCTCTTAAAAAATACATTTTAGGTAGGTGTGTGTGTGTGTGTCTGTGTGTGTTAATGCTGTGTTATTCCAGTACCTGTGAAAGACAGAAGGCAAATAATCCTCTAGAACCAGACTTATATATGGTTGGAAATGACTGATGTAGGTGCTGGGAACTAAACTCATACCCACTGGACTATCAGTATGAACTCTTAACAGCTGAACTCCAGTGAACCGATCACCAACACCAAAGCGATTTTGTACATTGGAAATTTATGCTGACTTTAAATTAATGCATTTAAAGTTAATGGATTTGTTAGCTCACTTTGATGATTTCATTCTTTTATTCTAGCTTTCGGATTCATATTGAGGTTTTGATTATCATTCTAAGATATTTGCTATGTGTCTTAGTTAAATTAAGATTCACAACATAAAATATCTAGATTCAACAAATTTAATAAATATACCACTCAAAGTTGGGAATTAAAATCTGAAATTCTTAAAGTCCAGATGTAGAATTTATGTCATTATTTACTGAAACTACATGTTTATTTATTTATTATTGTTTTTATTGGACTATAGATTTTTCTCTGATCTGATGCCTTTGCCTTCTATCCTCTCCCATGACCCCTAAACTCCTAATTTACTCAGGAGATCTTGTCTTTTTTCTATGTAAATCCAAGTATTTCTCGCTTAGGTTCTTTGTTGTTATCTAGGTTGTCTGGGTTGTGAACTGTAGTTTGTTTTTTCTTTGTTTTATGTCTAGTAATAACCTATGAGTGAGTATATATTATATTTGTCTTTCTGGGTCTAGGTTATCGTACTCAATATGGTTTTCTCTAGATCCATCCATTTGCCTGCGAATTTCAAGATGCCATTATTTTTATGACTGTGTAATACTCCATTGTGTAAATGTACCACATCTTCTTTATCCAGTCTTCAGTTGCAGAACATCTAGGTGGTTTCACATTATGACTATTACAAATAATGCTGTTATAAACATAGTTGAGCACATGTCCTTTTGGTATGATTTAGCAGATTTGTGTATATACCCAGCAGTGATATTACTGGGTCTTGCGGTAGGTTGTTTCTTAGTTTTCTGAGAAATCACCATACTAATTTCCAAAGTGGCTGTACAAGTTTGCACTCCCACCAGCAATGGAGGAGCCTTTCTCTTACTCTGCATACTCTCCAGCATAAGCTGTCATCAGTGTTTGAAATACAAATGAATCAAAGACCTCAATAAAAAAAACACACTGAAACTCATAGAAGAGAAAGTAGAAAGTACACTTGAATGAATTGGCACAGAAGATCACTTCCTAAATATAATCCCAGTAGCTCAGACTCTGAGAGAAACATTAATAAATGGAACTTCCTGAAACTGAGATGCTTCTGTAAAGCAAAGGACACAGTCAACAAGACAAAACTTAGGCCTACGGACTAAGAAAAGATCTTCACCATCCCCACATAGGACAGATGATTGAACTTGAAAGTATACAAAGAACTCAAGAAACTTGACATCAAATGAACAATAATTCAATTTTAAAAGAATGAGATACAGAAGTAAAGAGAAAACTCTCAATAGACGAATCTTAAATGGATGAAGGGCACTTAAGGAAATGATCAATATTCTTGGTCATCAAAAAAATGCAAATCAAAACAACTCTGAGATTCCATCTTACATCTGTCAGAATGACCAAGATCATTTATTTATTTTTACATATCTTATAATGCCCTTTTCAGCAAATAGAATTAGAATTTAGAATTATCATTTCACAATTGTAAATAATTTGACAGTAAGTCATTCCATGACATTTTTTACTTTCTGTTGAGGAGGGACCAGGTACTAGTGAATAACATCTTAATGTGATAATTTCTGTTTTTGATTGTATGATGGGCAGAGCAAAAATAAGAGAAACAAGTATTGAGGATATCAACTTAATATCTGAGCACACAACTGTTCCCTTAAAATAGACCATCAGAAAGCAATGGTAGGTGTGGGCACTTGACAGTTTCCAAGAGAATTAATGGTATATATAGAAGAATTTAATAGGAGAAGGAATCCAATGAACTTTGAAAGTACCATGGGAAAATATCAAACTTTGTTGTTTTAGACATAGAATGCTAATACCTATATTAAATTTCAGCCTGTGTCCATGGATGACTTTGTAAGCTATTACCACTGAAGCATTAAATTTAAAAGACCTACAAGATGAGATTGCTGAGTCAGAGAACACAGAGCTTTCAGTTTGGGACTAGGATGACTAACTTTATATTCATGTTAGTGACACCTTCAGTTAGTTTATGTAAAAACAGGAAGCTCTATATTTTAATCATTCTGTTAAAAGACTTAACATATGTTTCCTCAGTATTTGTTTTATCTAAGTCTCATTAATTTGTATGGTTTGTTTTTTAATTATTTTACATAATATAGGTTTTGCCTGCATGCATGTCTGTGCCAATCGAAGTAAAAAAAATGGTTCCAGAATATCTGGAATAAATTGGAGTTATAGAGAGTTGTGAACTTCCATGTAGTTGTTGGAAATTGAGCGTAGATCTTCTAATGATTAGCTAGTGCACTTAACCACTGAGCCATCACTATATTCCTTATATAAATTTTAAAACAAATATTGTACAGTTAGCAGATATTGCTTTTGGCTTTATACAAGTCACTATATTCATGTGTTAGGACTAGGACAAATAGGTAATAAACACAGTGGCAGGCAATATGTGGACACAGATTCAGTCCACTGATAAGACCCACTGAAAAATCGTTATTGTGAGTGATCCTAATCTCACTCAACTTCAGTTTCCTGTTACATGAAGATGATCACTGGGGCAGACTTTATTGATTGAGTACTGAGCAGTACTTCTCAATCCTATTATTTCTAGCAAACAGATTCAATTTCCCACAATAGAGATCAAATGAATCAAATACATATATTGTCTGGCTCTTGCACATCTAAAGTTTGGATGTATCACTCATTCTAATAAGTACATGCTAGAAGAAGATGTGTGTTGCAATAGATATAGGAATGTGAATATCTGAAGTAGAAAGTGACTTATTCTCCTTTGAATTTACTAGTGGAATTGACAGTGGTTTCTTTATTTAATTTATTTTTTGAGAATATTGTACATTAGTAAGTGTTGGGTTTATATCATTCCTTTCATCTCTACCCTTTACTTTATCCCATTTCCCACATGCCTAAAAATTATGGACTTCATTAACTACTATTTTTATACACATACATATTTATGTTTATCAATACGACATGCTGAGATAAATTAGTGCTACTCATACATGTTTAGGGATAAGCTTTTGGGATTGGCTGGCTTGTTTGGGGCCATGTCCCTGGAGAAATCATCATTGGTTCTTCTAGGGATGAAGCTTTTCAAGAATTCTCCATGTATTCTGACATGTCACTTTGAAGTGATTTTTTTTAAGTCTGTTTTAGACAACCATATTGTTTAAATTTCCTGGGTACAGCTTCCCTGTTGTATATAGAAGACATTATCTCATAGCCAACCTCGTTCCCTTTCCCTCTGGCTCTTACACTCTTTCAGTGCCATTTGTAATATTACAGCACCTTCACAGGGTTTTCTACAATAACTGTAAACATTCTGACTTCCATTTACCATGTAGAAGAAGTTACTATTCTCAGGCTTGCCTCAAAGGAGGAAACATGGGAGTATATGCCAATTACTTCAGCACTTGAGAGGTGAAGTCAGCTTTCAAAGCATTTACCAAATATGTTATTTTTTCATCTGTTACACAATTAGCCATTATACCTATAGTAGGGTCATATCTCATCTTGGTTTTGATTTAAATTTCTTTCATAATTGTAAATTGAGTATTTTTCATTTGCCCATTGCTTTCTTTGCTACAATATCGACTCCTCAAGGTGTTTACCAATGCATAGAAAAAATTATTGACATTACTGTAATTGACACTGGGTATCTGAGTTCCTTACATATTCTAGTAATTAGCCACATTTGAGACACATGGTTGAAAATATTTCTCCAGTCCCATATCTTACTTTTTTAGTCTAATAATTATTTTTTTATTGTGAAAAATACCTTTAGTTTGAAATGCTCCTGAAATGGTGTGTGTGTGTGTGTGGTTGTGTGTGTATATATGTATATATATATATATATATATATATATATATATATATATATATATTTTACTATGTATGAATTCATGTGCATGTAAATGTGCACACACAGGAAAAGTTGGGATAGACATCCTGAATTATTTGCTTCAGTTACTCTCCACCTTTTTTTTTCTGTGATAAAAATACACAAACAAAAACAACTAAAGGAAAGGAGGATTATTGTGGCTCATATTTCAAGAGCACCGACCATAGCAATTGGAAAACTAGAGGCAAAAGGAAAAAGAAGTAGCTAGATGGCCATGACACCAACTAGGCCTACAGTGAATGGTCAGTGTGCTTCAGGGAGCCATCTGTTGCCACAGTTCAGCAATGGAGTTACTTATATACATGTCCCAGCATGAACGGCTTTTATGTGGTTTCTTAGGCACAGGTCCTCAAACGTGTGTGGGCACCACTTTACTGAATGAACCGTCTCTCCTACCCTCTGTGACAGCTAGTGTTGAATGCATATTCTTACTAAATTAAGAATTGCCTAGATTAATAAAGGACTATGTGTATCAGTGTGAATATTTCAGATTAGTTCATGAAGTCTCTGACTTAATGAATGCAGTAATCCCTGGATGGATTCAAAACATGAGTGCTTTATTAGAAGGTGTTGAAGTAGGGGTTGCACAGGCAATTGAACTCTTAAGTCTGTCCTTTGGAGAATAAATATTATTATGGACCTTTAATAGTATTCTTTCTCCTGTTTATACCGCTATGATATACATATCAATCAATATTGACTTAAGCAGTGGTATTTGACTTTCCTAATGCTGTGACCCTTTAACACCACTCCTCATGATATAGTGAACCCCAAACATAAAATTAATATACATTGTGACTTTATATCTGTACTTTTGGCAGTGTTATGAGCTGTAATGTCAGTATTTCTGGAGACGAGAGTTTGCCAAGGGGTCCTGACCCACAAATTGAGAGCTGCCACTGGCTTAGAATAATAGGATACCAAACCAATTCAAGCCTCCATTGATTATTTCTAGTTTTGATACTTTGCCTGTTCTTTTTAATTCTTATCTGAAAATCCATGCCCTTCCCACTATCATAAAACATACACCTGATTTGGGAAGCTGCACATTTGATTCTTGGCTGCCCAGACTCTTGAAATAATTACACAGAAATCTGTATTAATTGAAACACTGCTTGGCCCATCACTTAGGCATACTGCTAATTGGCTCTTATATCTTAAATTAACCCATTTCTCTTATTCTGTGTATTTGCACATGACTGTGACCTACTGGTACATCTGCATCTGGTGTTCAGCATCTGTCTCCCATGGCAGCTCCAGGGCTTCTCCCTGACTCAAACTACTCTCTGTTCTTCTGTAACACTGAGGCATCTGTCTTCAGCCTACTGGCCCATAGCATCCAGCATACTTTTCCATGAAGCAGGGAATTTCAAAGACAGTTAGTTATGCCTATATTGGCAGTTTGTCAGTCACTTTCTTCTGTGTCCTGCA
The DNA here is from genome assembly GCA_902806775.1 of Microtus agrestis. Taxonomy (NCBI): domain Eukaryota; kingdom Metazoa; phylum Chordata; class Mammalia; order Rodentia; family Cricetidae; genus Microtus; species Microtus agrestis. The sequence goes on along the minus strand of CADCXT010005003.1, from coordinate 645,178 downwards.
GAATATCTGGCAGACTCTTTCATAAAGCAGGAACCCAAAAGGACCATCTCACCTTTAGGCAAGTTACCAGTCATTTTTCTGTGGGTTCTACATGTCCAGTTCATATAGCATAACATCAAGCAGTCCAGGCAAGAGCAGTTTCTTGCCCAAATGGCTAACCAAATTCAAAAGGAGCCTCTTTGATGCCCATCACCCTCTTGAAGAAGGTTGGTGCTGCCAGGAGCAGATGTGTTTAATTGTCGTGAACAGTCTTAAGTTCTTAAACATTTTAAATGCTAAATTCTGCTAGTTTTTGAAATGTTTGATGACTATCTATCTATCTTAAATATATATATATATATATATATATATGTACAACTAGAAAACTTGACTATGAACTTGACTATTATAGATGTCTCTCTATTAACTCATATTTTTAAATTATATATTACATTTTAAATGAGCTGTACAAACACAATACCTTAATCAAGAGCAGAAATAGATACAAATATAAAAAATAAAATTGATCTTAAATTTTTATCAATATACCAAGATCCGCATAAATACTAAGTATTCATCTCTATAGACTATCCCCTTTTAAATTAAACAAATATGTTGAAGGAAGGCCTCTTGTTAGTTTCCTGACTGCTCAGCCCAGAAATAATCACACAGAAACTATCTTATTTAAATCACTCCTTGGTCCGTTAGCTCTGGATACTTACTGGCTAACTCTTACGTTTTAATTTAACCCTTTTATATTAATCTGTGTATCACCACAAGGCTGTGACTTACCTGATAAGTTCCAGCATCCGTCTCTGGCGGGGATACATGGCTTCTCTTTAACTCCACCTTTCTTTCTCCCAACATTCAATTTAGTTTTCCCTGCCTTCCTCTATTAACCAATGGTACTCACAGCATACAGAGAGGAATCCCATTTCACCTCCCATTTTCCATTTGTATAAAAAGGGAAGGTTTTAACTTTAACATAGTAAAATTACATATAACAAAACAGTTATCAAGTAATTATTACAGTTACAATATTTATATCTACTTTATCTCTTATCATAATTAATAAAAACTATAACTATAAATTCTTCAACTCCATCAAAGACTCCAGAAGTATATACTGTTACCTATGTAAACTTAAAGGAGCCATAGCATTCCTGCTCTCTGCGAACCCATTTGAAAAAAAAATGCTGGCTACCAAGGAAACATGCTTAGTTCTGCTCTTTTGTGTCTAGAATTCCTTTCCAGGCTTTCTCAGGCTTGATGTGATGTAGTCAGCCCCCTCTTGGCATGCCACACACCTACATTCTCTATCAGTGTTTAAAGTTTTGCGACTTAGGTTAAAAACACAAATCCATTTTGTTTTGATATTTATTATGGTGAGGGATGGTGTTCTACTTACTCTCTTCTACATGTGAATATCTGACTTTTCCAAAATTAGTTATCAAAGACTGCTCTTACTACAGCTTGTATTCTTAGTGATATTAAAATAATCATGACACTTTCAGAGATGAAATCAACATAAATGCTCATTTGTGCACAAAAGTGATATCCCATTCATTTATACAAGACAATGATATTCTGTTAGTTGTGGCTATATGTATGATCTTAAAAGGTAATCTAATCTCTTAAGTGAAGTAGCCTGCATTGTTCCTTTCACTTTTTTTGTGATAAAAATACACAAAATGAGCTTAAGAAAAGGGGTATCCCTTGGTAGGATTTACCAGCTCAATTAACCTAATCAACCAAGGGCTACGCTAATCTGAACAATTCCTTACTAATATCCTGGAGCTTGTCTCTTAGCTAATTACAAATCCAATCAAGTTGACAATAAATATTAGCTATTATATAAGTCACAAGCAGGAAAATACATATCATATCATCTCGGCAATAAATGAAATGTAAAAATTTTGATATATAATTAAAGATGGTTAGCAGAAAAAGGATTGCTTATATTCTCACCAGAAAGAATATTTGTTGAATTGAAGAATGGATACACTATATATCTGTACACAGGTATTGAAACATAATACTGTAAAATGATAGTTCTTATAACCAGTGATTGATATTTGTGGATTTATCATTATGTAGAATAATGTGTTGTTGAATGCATCAAAAGAGGATGACCCTTATGATAAAAGAGATAAAAAGTACCTTATTTTATAGTCTTCAGATAATACCTTGTATGAAATGATGCTGGATATTTTTGCAAGTACCATACTAGAAATGAAAGTATTTTATAAACTAGAGACTGAAAATTGAAAATTGTCTGTAGCAGCCAAGTTCTAGATAGCAATAAGTGAAATATGTGCACAGTGTATTAGTTGATGTATATTTTGTAGTGCTTAGTATCAAACCTAGTTTCTTGTACATGATAGGCAAATACTGTATCAAAGTAATTACATGCCTATTATTCTCTTTAACCATTCTTCTCCCCTGTAACATCTTGAGCAAGGCCCCCACAGTTGATCAAATCACACTCAGAACTACTATTTTCCATGTTCTTAATAGTCTGAACCATTAAGCAGTGTTTAAAAGATTTTACGTCTTTCCAAAATGCCACAGTCTAAATTCTTCCAACCCAAAAACATGTTCAGGCCTATTACAGCAATACTCCAGTCCCTGGTATCAACTTCTGTCTTAGTTAGGGTTTCTTTTTTTTTTTTATTTTATTTTTCTCCATTAACAGCTTCAACTGGGTGTGGGGCAACAGGACCATTCCCAGCACAACCATGGGTGTGGGGTTCCCCGCAGTCTCCCCAGGGCGATGGTTCCTGCAATGATCTCTAGGGGGAAATGGCTCCCCACAGATCCCCTCCCCCCTCCCATACAAAGGCAGGCAGCTATCACATGGAGAGCACCAGTCAGAGTCATCCATGGTGTCAGACCAAAGGAGAAGGGACTGAGACAAGGAAAGACCGTCCTCTCGAGTGGTGAAGCAATCCACCTCTCCTGGGAACAGAGGGGTGCTCGATGACTCCTAGGTCGAGTGGGGACCAGGCCTTTTTTCTTTCCCCCTTAGGCGTCCTAGGGTTCCCAGGGCCCTGCCTTAGGTTGGGGGATTATCCTGCCATAAGTCACCCGTCCTTGGAGCTCCTCAAATAAAAGGCATCTAGCAGGATTAAAGTAAGCAGATCACAGGGCACCCTGTCTTAGGCCATGTGGAGAGCGCCCTCATACCTGTACCATGCCATGTTGAGCCGGTTTCTACAACCTCTGTATGGTGTGCTATTCAGGCGAGGATCCACACTAACTCCCGTCATTGGGCCCCTGCGTCTATCATTAATGAAAAGACTGTGAGGAGTTCCTCAATCAAGAGATATAATGATATAATTTTGGCACCAATAACTCCATCTCCAGACAAGAAGAAAGGGCTTTTTCCCAACCCAGTATTCACCTTTTAGTCTGGCCTATGGTATGTCCTCCTTCCTAAGTGCCTACTCCACATAAAGTTACGTGTGCTGCCTGCCAAAAATTAGGGCAGTGTAAAAGGGATCAAAATCTAAACTTTTAACATATGCATTAAACCCAAACACTTTACAGCATGTGTCAAACTTTTCTCAACATCTATAAGCAGTTACAAATATCATTTGATCATTCTTTTACTGTAAAGAGACACCATGATCATGGAATGCACTATAAAGAAAAACATTTAATTTGGTAGTTACAGTTCAAGATTTCTGTCCATTGACATTATAGTGAGTCATGGTGGAGTGTCGGCAGACATGGTTCTTTTGCTGTTGCTTTTGCTGTAGTTGACAGTCCTATATCTTGCAGAAAGTAGACTGAGGGAAGCTTAGCAAGTGTCCTCAAAGCTCATCACCACAGTGACACACTTCCTTCAACAAGTCCATATCTACTTATAAAAGGCCATATCTCCCAATGGTGCCACTCCCTTTGGAGGGCCATTACTATTAAACCACCACACGTACTGTCAACTAAACTTAAGAAATAAACTCCACTTTGTGATGTAATAAAATATTGTTATTAAGCATTTATTGTTGTTTTATGTATGTTTGTATACATATGGATGCTCGAGAATGACTTTCAGCAGGTATTCCTTCTTTCTTCCCATAGTTTGGTTCTGAGGATAATACTCAGGTTGTCAGAACTGTTCAACAAGCATATTTTTCCACTTCTTTCCATCCTTAATTAGCAATACTAAAAGCAGTCATGTACAAATAACAGTGCCTCTTCAACAGACTGGATTCTTATATGCCAACTCAAAATCAAAAATGAAATTTCAAACATGAAATTAAAATTCCTTCAAAATAAAACATGTAGTAAAAAGATTTCTAAATGTTTCAATAGTTTGTCTCTCTCTCTGACTCTCCCTCTCTTTCTCTCCCTGTTTGTGTGTGTTTAAAGGAAATTACAGTCAAAATTAAAGACAGGCTAAAGTTAAAGTCACATGTCACATCAAGCTGAATAGTTTCTGCTTTTCAAAGAAGCAAATACAATAGTTAAACAATATAAGAACTAGAAAAAGTAATACTTGTAAACAACTTATAAGAAGTCGCTATTGACTTTCCTTTGGAAAAGTACAGAGTTCAATACAAATAACATGATTATTTGCTGTGAGACTATGTATTCTTAGTAAATCCTTTTAAAGCATTATGATAGAAGCCTGCATAGTGAAATCTTTACCAATGATGCATAAATCCCTTTCAAACATGAAAAAAAATAGAAACAATATTGCAGATGTTGGAAGAGAATACAAAAATAATTTTCAGGGGAACATAAAAGCATGGTACTGGTAATGTTGGACAAATACAAAGGATTTTAAATAATGCTAGATAAAAAATCTGCTGATATCTATTTTAAAACATAAGGATAGTTAAAGTTATATTGTATGTCTGCAATTTATTAGCATTTAGATACTGCTTTTCTCACCATGGATGAATACAGATAGACACAAAATAAAGAATGTATAAAGATCTCTATGTCTACTCAGAATAAATGTAACTAACTAGATTGTGCAAATCTTACAATGCTCAGATAGACTAAACCATCATCTTTCATTAAATTACACTTAGTATATTTTATATATTAGTAGCATGCCAATAAAACTGTGTTAAAACAAAAAATTACATATATATATGTAACATATATATATATATATGTAACATATATATATATATATATATATATATATATATATATATATATATATTAGAGTGGACAGAAGAATCATAAGAGCTAGAGGATAAGGGAATCTGCAGTAAGATTGTGTCTCCCAGGAATGACAAGTGTCTGGGGGTTCTATTCCTGCAATGAAACATGACCAAAACAAATTGGATAGGAAAGGTCTATTTGGCTTACATTTCTATTACATCATTGAAGGAAGGCAGGATAGGAATGCAAATACTGCAGGAAACTGGAGAAAAGAACAGATGCAGAGGTCATAGAGGAATGCTGCTTACTGGCATACTCATTATGGCTTACTCAACCTGCTATTTATAGAACCCAGGACCACAAGTCCAAGGATCAAGACACCCACAGTGATCTGGGTCCTCCTGATTAACCACCAATTAAAAAATGCTCCATGGCCAGGTATTAAGGGGGCATTTCTCAGTTAAGGCTATCTCCTTTTAGACAACTCCCTCCAATATTAAGTTGACACAATACCAGGACAGGGAAGCTTCACCTGCCATACCTCAACAATAAGGTAGACTAAACAATACTTGAATAATGACCGTACCAATGGACATGTTAATTGGAACATACCAATTAACATGGAAGAAAATTACGTTGATATCTACTTTTAGACGAAAAACAGAGAACAACTAATAAGCATTGAAAGAAGGAATATTAGCTTCTTCCATGCATGAACTCCCTAATGGTTATTTAAGGCAAAACGATCATCCTTGAAATCATATACACTCAAACCACACTATATGAAATCACTGTTTTCTCAGATATTTCTATACCTATGCATATGTTGGCTGTGTGTTTATAACAACATATGTGAATATATATATATATATATATATATATATATATATATATATATATATATATCATGTGTGTTGCGGGAGGTCCTTCCGCCCCTCCAACCAATAGCTGCTGAGATACCAGCCCATTGGGGCGTGGTTTCTCTCCCTTTAAAAGAAACGGTTATTTCCTTCCGCTCTCTCTTTACTTCCTGCTCTGCTGGAGACTAGACTCCCTTCCTTGTTGCACAGATAGCTGTTGTCCGGGACGGTGGTCTGTAAGTTTTTTCCTTTTTAAATAAATAACACCCTATTAATCATAACTCCAAACTGGTGTGGCATTGTTCGTGACTTATGCCTTCACATGTGTGTGTGTGTGTACAGATACCTATGTATCAATAATCAAGAAAAAAAGAACATCAATTTGAGAGATAGTGAGGTAGGTATGGGAGAGTTTCCAGGGAAATACATGGAAAATTATGAAGGGAGGGAAGAAAAGGGAAAAAAGGGGAAACAATATATTTAGATTTTAATTTAAAATTTCACTAAAACAATTAACTACTTTTTAAAAATGAGGACAAGTAAACTAGTTTCCAAAATTCTATGGATTCTTTGAAAGAATGAGCTATCAATATCTGTATATCTTAGGTCTGAATTAACAAAATTATAATAGTCTGAAACTCAAAAGTTAAGTTATTTAAGCTGAATCTTAAATTCTCAAATATATTTAATTGCAAGGAAGGAAATGACATTTGAAACCTTTTTACCCAACATGAATTATGCCTACAGAAATTCATTTGTGTATGGAATGTGTGTGTGAGAAAGAGAACATATATGTGCATAGGCAAATAAGTGTGGGAGCATATGTGTATAGTGGATTTTGCTGGAGAAACTTAGAATCAAGCTGGGAATATAGGTGAGCACTACAATAATGTAATGATTGAGGCTGGGATCACTAAATTGTTTGCTTTTAAAACATTTAGTTTTTCTATGTGCTTGAGAGAAATATCACACATTTAGTGAAATACCTTATATTAGTTGACTAATAACCATAATTGTTTAGAATGCCCTTTTTATATGGCATTCCAATTTCTAACTTTCTAGGATACGTTATTTCATAGTGAAACTTTGTTCTCTACTTATATTGATGTATGATGCTGAAAGCTGCTTTAAAGCTGATGGATGGGCTAAGTGAGTTAAGAGAGTGATGAGTTACTGAGATCAAATGGAGACCACGCACAGAGCTGTAAAACCCTTTTGAGCACCCATAACAACATTGTTTATACTCTTGTTTTTCATTTTAGCTATATTTTATTTCTAGCCTTTGCTAGTTGATTTAAGTCCTGTCTCCATTCATATAATTCTTTGTAGTAATTAACATGGTAATGAGCACATAAAAACCAGTTAATATATTTTTGTAGGATTGAATTAAGAATCTCATGATATGGGACAATGGAATGGAAAATTGATCTATTATAAGGCACAAAGGACTGTCTTCTTTTTATTGGCTCAATTGCCAGTAAACATTATATCATCCATTTTTGCTTACATTTTATATTTGCTATTAATTCTATTGCATTTATAAATATCATAAGGAGGACTGGAGATGTAACTCAGTGGTAGTACTCTTGGCAATATGTCCTGAGTTTCATTCCAAGAACTGTAAAGAGCATTAACAAAAAGGCTTATGTTCATTAATATTTTATTAAATATTATCTTTTCCTTATAATTTGTAAAAGCAGTAAAATTGAGTTTTAAAGAAAGGTAATGCATTTTAGATTTTATTAATTACCCTTAAGATGCAAGCTATAATACCAGAATATTTTTCTACACTTTTCCTATCACTACGTATAATATAAATGTTTAGGATATAAACATTTGTGATGACTAGAAGAATTACTTTTAGACATCACCTGTTTTGCTTTAATTTCACTTCAATTTTACATAATTTTTTATCTGCAGTTCATGTGTTAGATATTCTCATTCATGATTGGTTTTAAAATTTTTCTCTCATCCTATATCACGCTTTTATTAGTTCACTCTTTGTGTGTCGAGTGTAGAGACAGATAGAGAGAATGAGATTCACATACAAATAGAGAGAGATTGTCTTGATTATTATTCCCACATCACTATTTCTTCAAGATATATTATTGGTTTTGATTTGCACATATCTTGTAACCTAGTTACCTTCCTAATTTCTTCACTATTTGATATTGCAGTGCATTTGTAGATAAAAGCAGGACTAATTGTTGCTGCATTTAAATAGCTGGAGCAGGAATTCCATTGGTTTGTATGACCTCCTGGCCAGTATATTAAGTGGAAATACCAGAGTATGTCCGAATCCAGCCATCAGTAATGGATATTAAGTTGGAGTAACTAATCAGGAGCACCCATATCAGGGCTTGATCCATGCATAGCCAAGCAGCAAGACTTTGCTTTCACTTCCCAAGCTCTCAAGTGTTCTACAGCTTTTGGAAGGACAATCAATTCTCTTCTTTTTGATCTTGAGAGGATAGGTATTGATAATTTTATCTCAACTGGGGATTTATGTGTACTTATTTTATCTAAATTTGCATTGAATTCATTGCCTATTCTTTGATAGTGAGAGAAAACTGAGCCCATTTCTCCTTATGCATGGGTCAGATAGTAAGTTCAATTAATAGCTGTTTGCAGCAGCCATCTGTAACAATGCACACACACCTTGAGAGAACTTTGAGACAGTCATCATTGATTGTCTCAGCTCCTGAAGGTGCAACCTCAATGAGTTCATTTGAAATGAACTGTACCAGATATTTTCCTACCAGAAGCCCTCTGTAAACTCTGGTTAACCTGAGATATTCCCACCTAGGTTAGAGTGGAGATAAGCTCCTCCACAGACTATTGGAGAGGATTGCTATGGTTAGTGCTTAGAGGAAAGGCTGTGATTGGCCTAAAACATAAGCCTCTATGTCTGCAATTGGTCTATGAGGCAAGACTGAGCTTGCCTTATAGGAAGTGCCTGCTACTTATTCAAACATCACCTTGCTAGACTATATGAAAGGCTTCTGAGGTTCATTTTGTGAAACTCTAGAAAAGCTGCTTCGGGTTTAATAAACGGCTTGTGTTTCTTGAGTAGTTTCAACAGTAAGTGCTGATCTGATAAAAAAAAAAAAGAAGCATAGACTTGAGAGCAAACATATGAGTTCTACAAGAACAAGGGAGCCATCTGTCTTTGAAAACTGAAGAAATACCTGACCAGATTTAGAGCAACCTGAAAGGAATAAGGCAGAAGAAACAGAACAATTGCAAGAAGTTCAGAAAGCTGAGGCCAAACAGGCAAAAAAAAAAAAGACTTTAAAGAGAGAGAGAAGAGGAAGTGCAGGCTAGGGTCTCCAGAAGAGTTTCAGAATGTTGTCAAGTCTTCAGCACCTATGGTCTCAGACCCCATATGGAAAGGTATTAACCATACATACTATGTCTACACAGGAGATACAACACTAGCTGTTTCCAAGAACCGAGGATTCAAGTAAAGTTTCAGATAAGCTTGGCAACTGCAGTGCCAGCTTTAACCAAGAGCTGAGAAAACCCAAACTCCTGAGTCAGTGCAAGAGTTTTAACACTTGTAACATCATGGAAACAAATACTGCATGCCTGTGGGGTGACTGGAACATTGGAGAACTCTACTTGCTAAAGTCCCTTCCTGCTTACTGATATAGCTCCCTGATGGCCATCACTGAAGGGACCCAAAACAGATGGAGATCAGTGCTTGAAGAGGTTCTCCCTTCCTACTCAGGTTCTGCATAGCTGACAAGTAACTAAATTACTTATGGGTTTTAGCATCTCTGTCCTCTACTGAGCGAAATGTATGTCAATAGTGCTCAAACAAGAACATCATAATGTCCACCCATCAAAAGGAAGAAAAAAATCTGTATCCTTTGCTATTGAAAGTTTTAAGTGACAAGATTCGGTGTAATGTATATGAAGCCGTTAATATTTCACTTATATAGGAGAAAAGGAAGATCATGATAAAACCTTGAAACTTGGTCATTTTACATATGCATGAGTTTTATTTACTTTTTATTAAAAAGTTACTCTAAGATGCTGCAGAGAGAATGATGGATAGAGCGCTTCTTTCAATTACACAGAAAATAAAGTGGGACTTGCCATGATTATCTAAGCAATATCAGAAATATTGAGTCCAGACCGGGTAAGTTCTACAATATGAATTACACCACCAATCACAGACAACCTTCAAATACTTTCATAATAAGATGTCAGTAAGATAAAAATGGTCAAACAGTGAAAATAGCAAAGGGAAAACTATCTACACCAACACAGATGAAAACTGGAGTGGCTACTGTTTGAGAGTCGGCTTGCTGCAACAGTTTCATACAGTTCCCCATTCTTCGGTGCCCCCACCTATAAAATTATTCCTTGCTATTTCATAACTGTAATTTTGCTATTGTTAGGAAACACAATGTAAATGCTTGATATGTCAGCCCCCCAAAAGGATCACAACCCACAGATTGAGAAACACCAATTTTAGACACTGTGGTAATTTGAATAAGAATGTCTCCCCTTAGCCTACTAGATTTGAATGATGGGTCATTAGGGAGTGGCACTACCTGGCAGAGATTAGAAGGTGTGGCCTCCTACTAGGTGTTACCTTGGAGGGAGTGTGGCAATGGAGGTAGGCTTTGGGGTTTCAAATGTTCTCCCTGTTGCCAGTGAATCTGTATGTAGAACTTTTAGCTACTTCTTCAGCATCATGACTAACTAACTATATGTCACTATACTTTCCACCATGATGACAATGGACTGAAGCTCTGAACTATATGATTAAATACTTTCTTTTATAAGAGCTGCCATGGTCATGGTGTCTCAGCACAGCAATAGAACATTAAACAGGACAGGCAGATTGACTGGAGATTTCCCTAGAGCTTGGGCAATGTATATCCTTGCAGCTAATCCTTCACACTGGATAATTTTTTTATTCAAAATGTTTTTTTTCATAATATATATTATAACCATAATTTTCTCTACTCCACCTCCTGTATCCTTTCTATATGCCCGCATAGCCAATTCCATGCCTTCTTTCTCTATCTCTTTACAAAATAAATGTGAACATAAGTAAAATCTTAAGAAAGAATTAGAGTCCCTGGCTGCAATACAGCAAAAACTCCCTGCCAAGCCATGTGAATGCTAGGACTCAACTAGGAGTGACCCCATTACTGCCTTCTGCATTTTAGCATCATGCTAAAATGTGGTTGGTGGGTACAAGGTGGTGAGTGGGTACCATTGTGGGTGGGTACCACTGTGTGAGTGGGTACAGGGTGGGGAGGTGGAGGAGAGAGAGAGGTGCAGCATACATGAGCTGGGGAGAAAGGCAGAACTGAAGAGATGAGGGTAGTGGGGAACAGGATACTTTGAATGGTCTAGCCACATGAGTCAAGAGTTGTTTCTGGACTTGGGGCTACTGTCAAGAACCAAACGTGATTTGATGCCCTAAAGCAAATGAGGCCTCCTGAGGTGATGTCTGTGGCTCCTGGCACTACTGAGGGGCATGTAGAGGTCTGTGGTCCGTATAGTCACCTGGATCCAGGTTGGTATTTGAAGACCATGCTGCCCTGGGGGTGGTATGTATCTGAATAGCTTGCACTGCTACCTGAACCTATTTTGACATTCTGTCCAGGCTTATGCTGAGGACCATATCCGGGTCCATTGTCCTACTTCAGCTGAGGTCTGTGTTGGTATCCGGTGGCCCACGGTGTAACCTGGGTCCACATGAATACCCAGGGTCTGGGCTGCAACCTATGGACCTGTTGGTATCTGAAGGCTATTCTGCAGCCAAGGCCAGGCCGAGTAGAGAGGCCATGGTATCATTAAGGTCAGGGCTGCTGCTGAGAGCCATGTGAGTGTCCATAGTTTTACAGCATCCAGGGTCTAAGTGGATGTTTATGGCTTTTAATGCAATAATGGTCATGCCAACGACAGGGCTCTGGGCAGGCAACTCAGCTATGTTGGTGTCTGAGGGTCACACTACAGGGACCATGCTGAATCAGGTAGCCTGTGCTGTTACCTGCAGCCATGGTGACATCTGAACCTGAGCTGTGTCCTTAGACTATGTCTGGGTCTGTAGCCCAGCCACAGCCAGGATCTGTGCTGCTGTCCATGGTCCACATTGCCACCAGAGGCCACAGGGTTGCTGGGGGTCTAGGACACAGTCTGTGATAATGTGGTTGCTATTTGTGGGCCATATCTGGATCCATGTCTCTACAGCAGTCAGGGTCTGAATGATGCACATGGTCCTCATTTATTTTATATTTCCTTCTCCCTCCCAAGTTTTCTACATATTTCTTTCTATCTCTCTTTCAAATTCAGGTCCTCATTTTTTCATTATTGCATATATATATATATATGTGAAATATGTGTGTGTGTATGAATGCATGTGTCCTGCTTTCTCTGTATAAAGTTACTTGTATATATGTTTCAAGGCTGATCACTTGGTATTGTATAACTAGTTTCTCTGCTTTTGGGGAAAGATTTTTTTCTCCCACTCTCCATTTTCCCATCAGCTGTGGAATGGCTAGTATTGTGGCCTTTGTTCAGCTTATGTTTAGGCAGCCATGATGTTTAAAATTTATATACCATGCCCTTCAGTTGAAGAGTGTAGTGATGAGGTGAGCAAGCCTGCTTTCGTCCCAGCTCCCGCATAGTTAGCTTTACACCTGAAATAACAACACACAAATTGTATTCATTTAAACACTGCTTGGACCATTAGCTCTAGCCTTTTACTGGCTAACTCTCACATCTTTATTAACCCATTTCTCTTAATGTGTTTAGCACCATGAGGTGGTGGCTTTCCGGGGAATGTTTCAGCACATCTGACCTGGTGGCTGGCTCCATGGTGTCTGCCTTGGAAAGGGGAGGCATGGCGTCTGGCTCACTTCCCTTCTTCCCAACACGTCTTTCAGTCTACTCTGCCTATCTAAATTCTTCCCTATCAGGCCAAGCAATTTCCTTTATTAATTAACCAATGAAAGCAACAGATAGAAAGTAGACCATCCCACTTCAGAAGAGCTCAGAGGCTCCTAAGCTGGAACACTCCTGAATACCTCCTCCCTGAGAACTAGCTTTCATGGTTACAGAAAATGCCACGTAAGCTTCCAAAGGAGGGAAGCAGCCAACACTCCCATTCAGCAACAACTATAACAGGGACCAGCATCTCACGATAACCATAAGTGTGAACTAGTGTCACACATACATTTGCCATAACCAGCAGCTCCCTAATTGGACTAAGACATACCTAAGAAGAAGAAAATCATGCCTGGTTCTGGAAACCTAGCCAAGTACTCAGGCAGGACTAGTAAAGACACAGATCTTGGAGGACTCCTGCAACCTCAACATTTTTAAACCAGCATAGCCCTAAATACAATTAATATGTGTCATTATACCCACAGATTAGTGCATTGGTCACTCATCATCAAGAAAACTTCCCATTGCAATAGATGGAATAAGAACATTTCAGAACATTGGAATAAAAAATAAGAAGAAAACTTTTCATTGCAACATGGATTAAGAACAATAAGAACATGGAATTATCAATTAGAATAAGAAGAAAACTTCCCATTGCAACATGGAATAAAAATGTTACAGAAACCTACAACTGAGTAATTGTGGAGTAATAGACCCCAATCCCAATAAATCCATCTATAATATAACTCCTATATCTAAGGCTCAGGGAACATTGAGAAGGTGGATAGGAAAATTATAAGAGCCAGATGTTCAGGGTATTTGCTGTGAGACTGTGTGTCTAGTAATACACAGAAACTATACCCACATTGGATTTAATAACATTTTCATCTACAGAAACATTGTATAAAAACTCATAAAATATATTTCTGGATTTAGACAAAGCATTTGAATTTCTTGCATTAATACTAGAAAGTTTTTATACCACTTTATTAAATCTCAATTTGTCTGTATTGTAAATCATATAAAGAATAAAATGCATTGGTCTTAATAAAATAACATGTATTTTAAGTAAGTTATTTTTGTCAGTATTTTGTAATTATTTTCATATTCATAATCATTTTGAAATGAAGCATTTCAAGATTTCTCAAATAATTCTTTCTTCTCTACAGACACTTACGAGATTTGCCACCAGCTTTTTCTAAAGCTGACTATCTCCTGAATCATATTTCTTTTTATATACCTTCAAAGAATACTTTAGTTTTTCTGTCTGTTGCTTAACATTTTTACATAGTTCCCATGACAACCTAAATCCCATTACAAGGACATTGCCAGTTTTGGTTTCATTGGCTGACTGTAGTTTTACTTTCTAATACAGAATTCTTTGCATAGGAAAATCTTGATCACATTTCCCTTCTTCTAGGTCTCCTTGCCTACAGAATGTCTTTTAAAATTGACATTCTTTTAAAATCTGTCACAATTTTTGGTATCTGCATAGAGAGTCATTTATACTCTCGGCTGGTAGATGATAGGAATTATTTAGCTGTTAGATAAATAAAGCTTAACAAATAAACAAGGAAAGCTTAAGTGGCACTAAGTGAATATTAATTTTTAATATGTTTCTTTTATTTATTCAATAGATGAACAACTTATTTTCCTATATTTTAATGATACAGATTATTTATTTTTACACCACATCAATCAATATCATTTAAATTATGAGAATACTAAATATTAAGTACTGTGTATTTCTTATAAAAGTATAAATGTTACATACTGAAAATTAATTTCTGGCCCCAAATACTGCAAATGTCATCTACAAGGGAACTAATAGCAGAACAAAGATTTCATATGTGAAGAGGCAACAAATGAATCTTTTCTCTGTATCTGGGGAAGTCAGATGATGGAAGGACAGAGCTTCAGGTCTTACACTCAGTGTTGAGCCATATCTGCATGCAAAATTTTGAGGTCTCCTTTTTGTAACAGAATGAGACAGCTTAATTTTATCCCTTTGTATACACATGTACTAAAACTAATGGAATCAGACTCATATCTAGGACACAGACATTTTAGAAATTTGTTAGATTTTCAGTACTTATAGTCCTCCCATTTTCAATTCATCTGCAGAAGCACTTGTGATCCTGACAGATTGATTGATAAATGCCACAACTGACAAATCCTACAAATGTCAAATAATTAGCACTGCAGCTCTATAATTTCCTGACTACTATTTTAATTGAATTATAATTTGAAGACAAGATATAGGAAAAATGATTGAAAGTAAAAATATGGACTAACCTAAAAAACAATAATAATCAGTAGAAAAAAATGTATAAGCTAGAATGTGTGGTACAAGCTTTCAAACCCAGTATTCATGGGGCAGAGAGTAGAAGAGCTCTAACTTGGAGGTCAGCCTAATCTATACAGAGACTTTTAAACCAGTGTTCCATATAGTTAGACTCTGCCTCAGAAACAAATCCACCACCACTAACAACAACATAACGAAACAGAGCAAAAAACGAAAAATGAGAGAGTGAGAGAAACTACAGCAGACCAGAACCCTTCAAATATGACATTATTTAACTTTTGTATTTGCAGAGATAAGATTATCTCCAACTTCATAGACTTGTATAAACACACATAGAAACAGAGAGAGAGAGAGAGAGAGAGAGAGAGAGAGAGAGAGAGAGAGAGAGAGAGAGAGAGAGAGAGAGAGAGAGAGAAGAACATACATGTACTTTCAATCCTTCCATTTTAGGATCATGACATCAAATTCTGGCAATACAACATGGCATGTATGTTGACCAATTTCTAAACAGATTCAGTTGAGATTATTTACCAGACTGTTTAGGCACTCATTTAGAAAATGGGAATAAGAAAACTCATTTGAAGCAAATTCCAGAAACATGTAGCATCATTAAATTTAGCTCCTTCAGCAGCTAAGCTCCAGAGAAGACATCTGCTGAGTCATTAAATCAGACTATTAAAGGAAATGATGGAGTGTCAGTTCAGTCCAAGTTTTGTGAGGAAAGCTGAGTTTTAAACTTTGTTTCTAATTGGTTTCTCTGGATGTATATGAGCTCTTGGCCTCTTTGTGGCCTTTAGACTTTCCTCAGTCTCATAACGCAGGATTTACTACCAACTTGATAGCATGCTTAATTTAGTGAAGCAAAACAGTGATGCAGCGCTGCTCTGGAAGAAGGAGGAGAGCTACTATTCTATGGATGTTAAATTCTTCCAAACCAATCAATTTTGATTTATGTTCCTTTTGTTCTAATATCAAACTTCCTATTAAACAGAGTTGTACAACTGCTGTAGAGATGGTTTTGAATATGTCCACTCAGAGCTTTTGCAAATGACAGATCACTGAGGTGAACTAGAAAATGTTTTTCAACTGTTTAAATACTTAAACATCTGAAAATGAGCTATCAATCCATATCTTGAAACATTATTATAATGTAGCTCTCAATAAATAATATTCTGTTAGATTGCCCTGAATTATTCTGTGCAATATGCAGAAAGCATATTTTCATACATACACACATGCATTTGTATATATGTATACATATTTATATATAAACACATATAAGAATATGTACACTTCAATGTAATGTTTCTTTAAACAGAGAAGTAAAAACAGTGTTTCAAATAACTAGCAAATGGCAGGTGTCTTTACAATCAGTCTAATCCAAGGCATTAATTTACACATTAAGATTTATGCTATTTGCATATATGGTAGAAAATAACAGAAAATTTTTATTCCTACAACTTATTTTACCATTTAAAAAATGTTTTAAAGATGTGAACTCTGCATCCGTAAATAAAGTACTTGCCAAGCAGACATTAAGCAATGAGTTCATATCTCCAGTACACATGCACAGGAGAGATTATATGTAGGGAGGGGAAACTCAGAGTTTCCTGGCCAACAAGTCAAGCCAGAAGATGAACTGTAGATTCACTGAGAGACTCTTTATCAAATGAGAAAATAAAAAGCAATAGGAAAAGGCAGGTTATAAGGCTCTGTCTCCACAGTCGCACACAGGCTCAGTCACAAATCACACATATACGCAAGCACACAAACGCATGGTACTTGCACATAAATATGCTACACACAGACACACACACACACACACTTGAATTTTGCTAAACTTTTCTTCTTTAAAGAAAAGCACCAATACAATTTCACAGCACAACGTAT
This sequence comes from Microtus agrestis, assembly GCA_902806775.1. Classification (NCBI taxonomy): domain Eukaryota; kingdom Metazoa; phylum Chordata; class Mammalia; order Rodentia; family Cricetidae; genus Microtus; species Microtus agrestis. The sequence goes on along the minus strand of CADCXT010005003.1, from coordinate 628,111 downwards.
CTTGCTCTTTAAAATTCTGGCGTATATTTTTTTCCAATTTGGAGAGTCTCACTATGTATCACAGGGAATTGTACATTTTTTTCTACATTCCAAGGTGACATTTTTACACTGTATATGTGAGTAGACCTTGTGCTGTTGAGATCCTACTAAAATCCCTTCTGATTAGTTTTAAATAAATACAAAACATTAATCTGAGAATGTCACAAACTCTATCTGGGAAACAGCAAAATGAAACTTTTAGAACAATTTCTTCCAAGCTCAAAAATGAAATCTAAATCAATGCTTAAGCTGTGCTGTGAGTATGAAATGAGCTTGGAGAGCATGGACTGATGGGGAGGGAAAAGCTGCTGGTGCAAGTGCTGCATGCTAAGCTACTTCCCAAAGGAACCTGTCACTCAAATGAGTGACTCAAGGGTACTTGTACATGGCTCCTGAAATAGGTCCTGCATGTAATTAAGCCACTCTCCTGTATCTTTTGCACATCTATTCTCTATTTCCTTGTGTCAAAGGGTGCAAAAAATATTTGGAAGTCTGTATTTTAAGGCTTTTATTCTCTAATATTCAGGTTAGGTATGCTACATGTTTTGTTATGAAACTACATGAGATTTTCCTTTTTGTTTATTACTTCTAATATTTTAAAGTGTGTTTGTGTGCATGCATGTGCATGCATCATGTATGTGTGCATGTGTGTGTACATCATGTATGTGGTGGTGACTATAGAGATCACAAAAGGATATTGAATGTCTCAGAGCTGGTGTTATTGGTGGTTCTGAGTCCTGGAAGTCCTGAAAGTCTATGGAAAATAAGAAAGTGCTTGTGACTCCTGAGGTATCTTTCTAAGACTCAGTGTTCTTCAAATAACTCCAGGTTATATCCACCTACTCCCATGTTTTAGGTTGTATTTGTTTACCATGAACAGAAAAATCCTGAATAAAATTACCCATAAAATGTGTGTTTCATTTAATATTTTTGATTCTTCAATGCTTTATCTTGAATAATTTAGAAGACTGATATCAAACAGGATGGGCAAAAATTAAGAACATCTGTAGAGACCACAGAAGGAGAAAGATAAGTAAGAAGACTGGAGAATAATTTGCTGAAGATGCAAAGTACCATAGAAATAACTTTGATAGATTTCTTCTTACGCCTTTTCTCTGAGTTTTGATTGCTTTTGCATGAAAATAGGTATTAATATTGCATTGATTTCAAATAGGTAATATAAACCAATAATAATTAGAGCCAGGAATTTAACCCAATACCCTGGTGTTATTGCTTATTGAGTAGTTACATGAACTACATCCAAAATATCGACTCTTCCAAAGAATGAAGTTAATGGTTCTGTCATAGTCCCATGACTTTTTTTTAACGTTGTCTCTATTTAATCTTTACCTAATAAGCTGATAATTTGTTAAAGATGTCTTGTTGAGTGAAGATACTCATTGCCTAGTCTAACCACCTGAGATCAATTTCCAGGTGTCACTCACTGGAGTACTATTTTGCTTCTTAAAGATGTTCTCTGACTTCCACATGTACAAACAGCTTGCATTTACCTTACCCATATTCACAATGAAAAAAATGCAATAATTTTTTTAAGAAATGAAAATATATCAAGTACAAGATATAGAATAAATGAAAAACAACATCCCTGTCTAATGACTCATGAGCAATTATAAAATTTCCGTGTGGGACAATGATGTGGTTTTTGATTAAATAAGTTTCTCTGTATTTATAATTGCTTTATAATATGTGGGTTGAACTGAAAGTTCCAGTTTAGGTGGCAAACCTAAAAAACTTTTGTGGGAATGCCAAGAACTCCACTGGTAAGACATTTTCATATCAATGAAAAATTATCAAAATGTTTCAATGTTTAAAACAATTAGCAAAGGCATAAATGTCAAGTGACACTAATAAGAAATAAGAGCTAAAGAGTGGTGTAGGATTTTCTTCTGTTCATGTGTTGCTTTTATTGGTTAATGAATAAAGAAACTGCTTTGAGCCTGATAGGGCAAAACTCAGATAAGTGGAGAAGAGAGAACTGAAGGCTGGGAAAAAAAAAAAAACGACTGGGGAAAGCCATAAATTCTCTGCCCAAGATGGAAGCTGATTAGAATCTCTGGTAAGCCGCAGCCACATGGCAATATACAGATTAATGGAAAAGGGTTAAACTAATATGTAAGAGCTAGCCATAAAAAGTTAGAGCTAATAGCCAAGCAGTGTTTTAATTAATACAGTATCTGTGTGGTTATTTTGGATGTAATCTAGCCAGGTGGCCAGGACAAACAAGCTGCCTCTCCTTACAACAATTTGGCACCAACATGATGTAATAAATCCATTTAAAAGCCTAAGAGAGCTTAATTCTAGACACACATAAGAAACAGAGTTTAACACAGCCTTTTGCTGTTTTCTGGCAGCGTGCAGCAGAGAAATTCTTCTGGCTAACATTACCAGCAAAAACAAAACAAAACAAACAAATAAAAAAACTGTGCCATTTTAATACAAGGCTTCCTCACCCTTGCCACCGATGAAAACTCTGGCTATGGAGCATTTGTGGGCCCAGGTGATTGTGGGCCCATTTGGGGTCGGGAGAAAAGTAATGAGACCATGTCTGTGGCTCGGCTTTTCCTGCCTGGGCAGGTGGCAAGATCAGGTCGACTAGGCTTGGGCATTGGGAGAGCATGGCGGATTCCCACCTCCATACACAGAGATGTTTCCAGGCTGTACAGTGCTTTGCTTGGCAGATTTGGCTGTAACTCTGATATAAAGGGTTTATGTGCTGCATGCTCATTTTGGGGGTTGGACTGCTGCGCTTGGCTGCTGCCTGGAGGCCCCAGAGCTAACACTAGTGGTACTTCCACCATTTTAAAATTGGAGAGAGGTGGAGTCAATATCCAGAACAGCTGCAACCAAGGTGCTTAGCATTTTAAAAGCTCTTCTAGGCAGTAGAGAATGACAGATAATGCAATAAGGACAGATTCAGATATAAAAGACCTAAAAATGGGTCACAGTGTTAGATAAATGTACGTAGGCTTAAGAAAAAAGAGTATAGATTCATAAAATAAAGTTAAGGCTTAAAAAAAGTCATTAAAGAGACAGAGTACAGATAGTCATAGATTAAAAGGAATAAAGAAAATTAACCACATAAAATTAGAAAATCCACATAGTAACTGGATTATGTATATTGCCTTTTCTTTAAATTTTTGACTGTGAAGGAGCTAAGTACAGAGAGACATTTCATTGTACGGGCTGCTAGGCTAAACCAGCATGTATATTATAAAGGTATCTTGAGTTCAAAATTTGGGTCTAAGGATATGGTGCTTTGAAAAAGAGATTCTTCTTTTGTTTTAACGGAAGATGAAAACCTGTGGATTGCTTCTACACCAATATGTTTTCATGGACCAAGGCCTCCTGAAAGGTTGCCATGAATACCCTCAAAATATTACTTCACTCAACTGCTGACCGAGATGAACCTAACACACAGGATACACCATGAAAGACCTGATTAACAATGCCCCTGTACAGCAAAAAGCAATTTGGAGAAAAAAACTGCGCCCATAGTTCCAAATATTATTTATAAATGTTTTTTTACATTTAAATGGGGATATGATATAGATATAAATAATTTGCATTTCTATGGATCTTGGATTAATGATACAAATTTAAGGTCAAACTTGTTATATGTATATTTCTGCTCTTGATTTAGGTATTTTGATTGCATAGTTTATTTTAAAAAATGTAACGTATAATTAAGAAATATATGTTAATAGATAATAATCCGTAATAGTCAAGTTTGTAGTCATATTAGTTAGATTTTCTAGATATGCATAGATATATTTCAGATGGATAGGCATTCTTCATATCTTTCAAAGACTACAAAATATGACATTTAAAATGTTTTAATAACTTAGGACTTTCATAACAATGAGACACATCTGCTCCTGGCAGCACCAGCTACTTCAAGAGGAAAATGGGCATCAGAGGCTCTTTATGGAATTTGCTAAAATTTTTGTGACTGAACTTTATCAAATTGGGATTTGTGATTTGAACAATGAACTGATATTCAGGGCTTTCTATTATATTGAAACAGAATACTGGATTAAGAAAATATTTTAATGTAAGTCTAAACTTGAGGGCCTAAGGAAAGAGAGGTGCTTGGAAGCAATTAAGACATACTCAAGTTTTTTGTGTTTTTAAAGTGTGAATAAGGAAATGGAAATGTGACTATATCTCTCTAAGCAGAGCAAATGATTTTCCCACATATATACACATACACACATATATAACACACATACATATAATACAGGCACACATGTAGGCACTACACACATTTACACACAGACATGTACACTCACAAAGAAAATAGTCTGAAGGGTCTTTATCAATATGGTAATAGTGACTGTTCAGGGAAAAGGTAGGTTAAAAGGACTGATCATATGATCATAAGAATTTTATCAGATGTGTTATGATTGGAATGCAATTTGAATGTTCATGTGATTGTTGAGCATAAAGCTAAATATCTTTTTTTTTTTTTTGGTTTTTCGAGACAGGGTTTCTCTGTGGCTTTGGAGCCTGTCCTGGAACTTGCTCTGTAGACCAGGCTGGTCTCGAACTCACAGAGATCCGCCTGCCTCTGCCTCCTGAGTGCTGGGATTAAAGGAGTGCGCCATCATCGCCCGGCCCTAAATATCGTTTTTAAAAGGAATCTTGCCCTTTCATGCTCTTCTATTATAGTTGCATTTCATTACCATTAACATGGTCATTGATTAGAACTTTCAACATCATAAACCATAGTAAACTTTTCTCTTTGTGAATTCCTTACTTTGGGATGACTACTACAAGACATTATTAAGAAAATTCCTCTAACACACTGGCTCATTTTAATTTGCTTTATCTTTGTATGTTTTCCACTATAGAACTTCACATGATTCCACATTTCATGTTTGCTTTTTGTTTTCTTAGTACTATTACAGAGACACCATTACTTCATGGTTTTCATCTTTATCTTCATCATCGTCATCATGAATATTATTATTAATTACTATCATAAAATAGTTTATCACACTCATGATGTTTACCCATCATCAAATATACATACTATTTATATCACATTGAGTCAAGCTCACTAAGTGGCATACCTACTTTAAGAGCTCTATGTTATAATCCTAAAATAATATAATTAGGTAGATATAGGTTCTGCAAATGTTTATACATGAGCACAATAAATGTCAATATGCATACATATGTGTATGAATATTGTACATCTGGAAAAAGATGTGTACGTGTCACAATGTGTAAGTGGAAGTAAGATGACAACCTTGGATGTTGGTCCTTTCTTTTCACCTAGATGTAAAATATAGAGTTACTATGATCTCTCTCTCTCTCTCTCTCTCTCTCTCTCTCTCTCTCTCTCTCTCTCATCACTCTCATAAATAATAAAGAAAGAGAGAGGGAGAGAGAGTGTAAAAGTGTGTGTGTGTTTCTGCATATAACAGATTATCTGGTTCATGAGAGTATGAATACTTTTTCTTCTTTCCATATTCCATTTATGTTTATTAGTGCTAGGATTACAGGCATTCACACTATGAATCCAGCTTTTACCTGTGTTCTTTTAATTTGAACTTATGTCATCATGATTGAGAAATCAAGTGCATTACCAAATTGGCAATATATTTGTTCAAATCTAATATTTTATTATTAAAATATGCCCCTGACTTGGTTATGAATAAGATAAATTCTTCATTTATGAAAGAGCTAAAGTATACAGATTCTACTGGGCTCTAAATTAAAACAAAGAATAGTCTCCTTTACATTTCTTACTACAGCATGTAGAGGATGGCAAACTGAAATGTTAAGTAAAAGCCAATAAAAACTGTTCTGCCTCACCAAAGACTGGTTTAATTTAACCAGAATTAAAGTTGTTTGAAAACTGACACTATAGAATAAAATTAACAATCACATAGTTGTCTGTACTAGAAACTAGATAGACAGATGAAAAGTATGTTTATTCATAGTGTCAAACTATCACTTGATTACCAAAACCTTCCATGATCCTAGAAGATACATTCTCCCAAAACAGAACATGTCCCAGGTGGAAGGATGTGAATATGAACTTCCCATGAGGAACAGTTTAGTAAGAAAATGGTCCTCAGTCCTACAGAGTTCTTAGGGATAACTGATAGAAGGTGGAGGCCTTGATGTCTGCAACACCTCTGTGTACCTGAGAACAGTAAAAAGAAACATAACTTGAATCCACAGTGTCTGAAGCACTGCATGTTTCAGGAGAAGTATGAAGGACAAATGTGCCCTGAATATGAAATAACAAAGATCAATTAAAAACTCTTTCTGTTCTCATTTCCCAGCTGCTGTCTTGAGCTCAGGGCATTATTTGTCTGTATTCTCCTTTGCATGTAATGTGCTCATTGCCCTATTGTTGTTTTCATTTAATGCAGCATGCAAGGAAAGAAGAAAATCCTACTTGCAAGGTACAGGGTTTGCATATTATATTTTACAGGAAGGTAGGCCTTGTAGATATATTATTCTTAAATCTTAATTCAGGAGTTTCTTATGAAGTACTTCATTGGCATTGCATAAAAAGGCATGTATGTTATTTGATTAAGATTTCATTTAAAATTTTTGAATTGAACTAATCAGTCTAGACTATATGTGTGTGCCTCTATCTATCTATATAAAACCTCCAGTGAAATGCTCATAGATATGATAAAAAATAAATTTGTTGTTGAATGCATGCTAGTTGAAAAACAAAAGGAACCTTAATGGAATTCTTAAAATTGATATAACAAATATCTTTAAAAGACTCATTCCATACAGTGACTGGAAACAAGTGACTGGGCAAATCTTCTTGAACATATGTCATAGAGTTTATAATATTATTATTATAATTTCACTACACACATTTTTAAACCCTTGTTGAAACCCAGAGAAAACAAAGGTGCCTAACACAAAGATTGATATCTATTTGCATTCTTCTACATGCTGGCATTCAATAAGACCAGCACCACTTGTTGAAGATGCTTTCTTTTTTTCACAGTAAAATTTTGGCTTCTTTGTCAAAAGTCAGGTTCTTAGGGATATGTGGATTTATGTCTTGATCTTTAATTCAATTTCATTGATCTACCTTTATGTTTTAATGCCAATAGCATGTAGATTGCTTTTAGTCAGATAGCCATTTTTACTATATTAATCATATTAGTCCTTGAGCATGGGAGATTTTTTTTCATATGATACACTCCCATATTTTTTCTTCAAGGATTTGACGTACTTGTCATACAGGTCTTTCATGTACTTGGTTAGAGTTTCCCAATGGCTACTAGGAAGGGTGTTGTTTTCCTATTTCTTTCTCAGCCCTTTTATCATTTGCCTATAAGAGGGCTACTGACTTTTTTTGTGTATGAATCTTGTATCCAGCCATTTCACTAAAGGTGCTTATCAGATCAGCTGTAAGAGTTCTGTGGTATAATTTTTGGTCTCAGATATATGCTATCATGTTATCTGCAATTAGCAATGCTTTGTCTTCTTTTCAATTTCCTTGATCTTTTTTCTGTCTTATTGTGGTAGCTAGAACTTCAAGTAGTATATTGAATAGATATGAAGATAGTAGACAGTCTTGACTTGTTCCTGATTTTACTGGGAAATAGCCTTGAGCATATTGGCACAGGAGACAACGTCCTGAAAAGAACACTAAAATTAACAATTAATAAATGGGACCTTATGAAACTCAAAACTTTCTGTAAGTAAAAGGACAATATCAATAGGGCAAAATGGCAACCTACAAAATGGAAAAAAGATTTTCACCAATATGACATGAGACAGACAGCCGATCTCCATAATACCTAAAGAACTCAAGAAACTAGATATCAAGAAAAAAACAAATAATCCAATTTTAAAATATTGTACAGACCTCAATAGAGATTTCTCAACAAAAAATCTAAAATGCCAGAGAAATGCCCAAATAAATGTTAAATGTCCTTAGCCATTATGTGTTGGCAGAGATTTCTGTCCCACTTGGTCCTACAGACATTCAGTCCCAAAGAAACACACAGAGGCCTACATTAATTATAAACTGGTTGGCCTATTAGCTCAGATTTTCTTATTAACTATTTCTTACACCTTACATTAGCTTGTAACTCTTGTCTGTGTTAGCCATGTGGCTTGGTACCTTTTATCAGTGATGTATTCTCATCTTGCTTTCTGTATGTCTAGGTGATGACTGCAGGCTGAGCCTTTCCTCTTCCCAGAATTCTCCTGCTCTGGTCGCTCCACCTATACTTCCTGCCTGGTTACTGGCCAATCAGCTTTTTATTAAACTAATTCAAATCTTTTCAGGGTACAAGACCATTGTTCTACAGCAATCATGGATATGAAAATCAAAATGACTCTGAAATTTTATTTTGCACTTGTCAGAATGGCAAAGATCAAACTCACAAATGACAGCTTATGATAGAGCAATGGGAACACTCCTACATTGCTGGTGGGAGTGCAAATTTATATAACCACTTTAAAAATCAGTATGGCAGTTTCTCAGAAAATTGAGAATCAGTCTATCTCATGACTCATGCCACTTTGGTGCATATACCCCAAGAATGCCCAATCCTATCACAAGGAGATTTGCTCAACTATATTACAGCAACATTATTAGTAATAGCTAGAACCTGGAAACAACCTAGATTCCCCTCAATGAAAGAATGGGGAAAAAATGTGGTCCATTTATACAATGGAATAGCATTCAGCTGTTAAAAGCATTGACATCAGAAAATTTGAAAACAAATGACTGAAACTAGAAGAAAATCATCCTGAGTAAGGTAACCCAGACCTAGAAAGACAAACATGATATGACCTCCCTTTTAAGTGGAAATTAGTTATGAAATAAAGGATAACCATGATACAATCATAAACCTAGAGAGGCTATTTAACAAAGAGGGTCAAAGAGGGGATGCATGGATCTCCCTGGGGATGGAAATAAAAGAGATCTCCTGGGTGAAACAGGGGCAGTGGTAATGGGGATTTGAGGGATCTGGTTAGAGAGAGGATGGACGCAGAATGTATAGAAAGAGATACTCAAAATGTGGGAGGCATTTCTGAATTAAGTAGTAACCTGGTGAATGGGAAACTCCAAGGTGTCTACAAGACTGATCTTAGCTAAGACTCCTAACAGTCGTGGATATGTAGCCTGAAGTGTCCCTCTCCTCTAATCAGATTAGTGACTACCCCAATTGTCATCAGACAACCCTCATCCAGTAACAGATGGAAACAGATGCAGAGACCCATAATCAAATATTAGTCCCAGTTCAGGAAATCCTGCAGACTAGAGGAAGAAAGGATTGTTGGAGCCAGAGGGGTCAAGTGATGGAGGAAGGTCATTGGCTAATAAAGAAACTGCCTCGGCCCATTTGATAGGCCAGCCTATAGGTGGGTGGAGTAAACGGAACAGAATGCTGCGAGGAAGAAGAAGTGAGCTCAGATGCCATAGCTCCCCTCTCGGGGAGCAGATGTAATGAAGCTCTGACCTAGGATGGATGTAGGCTAGAATCTTCATGGTAAGCACACCTTGGTGCTACACATATTAATAGAAATGGGCCAGGCAGTGTTTAAATGAATACAGTTTGTGTGTTGTTATTTCGGGGTATAAGCTAGCCAGGCGGCCAGGAGCCGGGCTGTGGGAAGAGGCCCACAGCTCCTACTACAGTCAAGGACATCACAAGAAAATCAACAGAAATAACTAACCTGGCTCATAGGAACATAAAGTCTGAACCAACAGTCATGGGGCCTGCACTAGACTAACCTAGGCCTTCTACTTATATGTGACAGTTGTGTAGCTTACTTTACTTGTGGAACTCTTAACAATGAATTCAGGGGGTATTCCTAATGCTTTGACTGGCTCTTTGAAACCCATTTCTCACACTGGATTTCCTTGACAAGCCTTAATACAAGGGGAGATGTTTTGTCCTGCAACCTGATATGCCCTACTTTGTTGCTACTCATGGGAGTCCTGCCATTTTCTGAAAGAAAACAGAGGAGATATCTATTGAAGACGGGCAGAAGGGAGTTGAAGAGTGAAGGGGAGGTAAGGACAAAGGGAATACATGATGAGAATATTAAATAAATCAATAAACAATAGTATTGTTATATAGAGACATATATGTATATATAAATGTACTCAACTTGCTGAGTTCATTTATTGTTGTTAAATATGTATTTGTCTAGGACTGACTGATCAGTATTGGAAAATCTGTAAGGGGATTTATCTGTGATAAGACCAAAACATTCTCTTTAACAGTCACTAATTATCTGTAGTTCTCCATGGAGGAGTGGGACATTGTGATATTTCCCCAATCCATATTGGTACATCAGCTGATGGTGTCATTGATTGGGCAGGTCCTGTACTGTCAACCATTGAGATTTTATGACTGCAGATTCTCTATGATATGTATGTTTTATACTGTCTGGCACTCTGGCTCTTATAATCTATCTGTCTCCTCTGCATGATGTTTACTGAGTCACAGATGTTGGGGTTGTATTATATCATTTTGCATTGGTCGTCTAACAGCCTTTTCCCAGCATTCTGGCTAGTCATAGATTTATGCATCAGTATGTATTTGCTGCCAAACGAAGTTTGTTTGATGAACAGTTAGAGTTTCTCTAACCTGTGGGTATAAGGATAAGGATTTAAGAGGAGGTTTAGGTTTATATTGTTTTAGGAAAGTGGTAATACCTGTTACTTCTCTAGGTCTAAGACTTTGCTACCTAGAAGTATACTGGATCGATCACTTTTGTCATTTTTTTTTGAGCTGAGCTTATATTCAGTGGTTCAATTACACAGCTCTTGGTTAATCTTAAGATATGGGTCACTATTATAACATAGAGAATATCCTTCCAGGCTGGTTATTGTTTTTGTTTGTTTACTTGCTTGTTTTGTTTTGTTTTATTGTCTCTACATCTGGGTAGGACCATTTATTGCTTACTGTTCTTTGGCAACTTGCAAAACACCTTCAGATGCTGTGAGAGCTAGTACTCATAGGTGAGACTACTAGATCACTTCCAGATCAGTTTCTCTAAAATCACTGCGTAAAGTGTCTGATGTCTTCAGTTACAGGATGTTACTTTCATGTTTTGGAAGGCAAACAATTATTCCAGCCAAGTCTATTTTATTGTTGGAGTATCTTGTACACCCCTAACCAACAACTAAAAATGAAAATTTCTATATGTCACAGTTGGGGATTTTCTTACATATTCTATGACTCTGGGGGAATTACTACTATTCCAAGCAGCAAATTTAATTTAACGAAATGTCTGTGTGTGTATATATACACATATATTCTAAGTAAGCATAATTTGTTTTCAACATCCTTATTGTTATTCATCCCAGCTGTCTTAATCCACCCTCTCTCTCCGCTAGATGTTTCCTCCCATTCCTCTTCCTCAGACAAAGTCACACCCCCATTTTCTACAGTCCCTGCTTGGTATCACCTGTGTCCTCCTACGTGCTTCTCAAGAGTTCCTTCATTTTGACTTTTTCTCATTTTACTTTGCTTGTTTTCGTGGTTTTCAGATGTAAAGATGCAGAGTTGGAATCTACTAATTAGAGTATGAAGCTATTGTCATTCTAGGTCTGGGTAACCTTAAACAGCATAATATTATTTTTAATTTCACTCAGTTATCTGAAAAAAATATTTATCCTTTAAGAAGTAGAATGAGAAAAACACTTGAAGATGGAAAGACCTTTTATTCACATAAATTGGTATTCATTAATATTAAGAAAATTACCATTCTACCCAAAGCAATTTACAGATTCAATGAAATCTCAATCAAAACCCCACATTATTCAAAAATGTTTAAAAAAATAACTAAAATTTGTATGGGACCACAAAAATCCCAGATATACCAAGTAAATGCTGAAAGAAAAGACAGTTATTGGAAGGATTATCATAACAGTTTTCTAGTTATCTTATAAAGCTGTAATAAATACAGCATGACCCAGCTATCCCACACCTTGGTATATACCCAATGATTAGATATCCTACTCCACAGGTACTTGTTCATCCAAGTTTGTTTCTTTTACAACCACAAGGTCTAGGAAGTGGAAGCAACCTAAATGTCTTTCAACTGATGAAGGGATATGGTACATATGCAAGAAATTATTTTTATATGTAAAGAAAAATTAAGTTTTTAAGGCTTTTACTTGTTATTTTTATAAGATAATAAAATACAATTTTGAACAGAATAATAAAACTATCCCAATGTTATTACACTATCAACATGGCCAAAATAGAAAAATAATACTTAATTATTGTTCAAGCTATGGCTTATGCCATAAAATTCCTCATCTTAACATTAGCTGAACTACTTGGGAGCATCTTATTTATTTTCTTCCAGTGCTGGACCTTTGCAAAGAACACATAGCAAGTGTCCCTAGCATAAAAATGCTTGCAGTTTAATATTTATTGGCAAGAATAAAGTGATAACTGAATACAAATAAAACTTATCAACCTATTTAAAAGGAAAATAATAAGCAGTTATGTTCTTTAGGAAAAATGGACACAAGTCCTCATAACTGTCAGAAAAATTCAAGTAAGGAAAATAGCCAACGATAATACCTGATCTATGACCAATATAATAATAAAAGTGTAAATATAAGAATTCTACTTGATAAAGTTTTAATTAGAGAACTTGTAACAGAGATTAGGATGAAGCAGAATTAGGAAAAACATAGAAAAATCAAAATTTCTATCTAGTTATTTTAAACATAAAACAGAAACATATCTTTGAGATGGCTTCTTCCTTCCTCATTTCTTTCTCTCTTTTTTTTCATTTCTCTCTGGATATTTCTGAATTGCAAAAATGTTTTAAACTTTTAAGCTTTGAGTCAATTCCAAAGAGTATGACAGAAAACAGTGGGAATTCGTGGTCACTACAATTTACTCATTTCCAACTCTTCATTTGTTGCATGCACAAGGAAAGGGGGAATGAACTCCGCTAGCAACTTGACTCAGCTTTTAGCAGTGGCAAAGCCAACTGAGCTTACAAGAGACAGAGGAGACTCTCACTCTTCCCTCTGATTTAGGATTGAATAAAAAAGATAGATGGTCCAATACTTAGAACCTTTTGCTTCCTTTCCCATAATTGCTCAGTCATCAAATTTTAAACATACCCATTTAAATTTTTCTATAGTGTCTGACTTCACGCTAATTTAGTGCTATCTTTTTAACTTAGTATTCTAGTATTAAAAGACAGCACATTGCAGAGATCTGAAAGATGTGTGAGGTGAGTTTATAAAGTATCTGTATGATAATATGGATTAATGAATGCATTGAAATTTCCCAGTTGAGGAAGGAGGGCAAACTTGATCGTTTAATATCACTAGATGGTATATGAACCATGCCTCTAAATAGGTAATATTTCTTTTCCATTAGGGAAACAGAATTAAAAACTTTGACTTAAATCTTAATTTTCCAAATACACTCACAAAGACATATTTTTAAAACAACCTCAGACTGAGAGATGACTAAACAGATTAAGTGCTTTCTGCCAAGCTTCATTAAGTGAGTTATGGTTCCTGAAACATACCATGATAGAAGTTTACTGGAGTGTACACGGTATCCTCTGTCCTCCAGAGGCACACTGTGGCACATGGTAGTATATTACAAAGCAATAAACAAGCAAACAAAGAAGTGAACAAATAAACGCTTAAATGTTGCCTTGACTTTCTTATAACATATAAGCTCAAGGCAGGTAACATAAATTATGCTCTTTTCTCCACTTAGAAAATGCATTCTAGATACATTAAACAAATTTTAGACTAAGTTACCTGCAACTAAAGGGAATCTTTCTAACCTAATGCAATTTAAAACACACTGATAGAATTAGTTGGTCTCAAAATAGGTAGCATATCTCTAATTGTGCTGCTGTGTTTTTAATTCTGCTTAATAACATTGTAATTGACCTGGCTCTGGCTTTTTCTATAGCATGTCAACAACTCTTCTTCTCTTCTCAGTTTTTGTCCCAGCAACATTTCACTGTGTGTGTGTGTGTGTGTGTGTATACATACATATTGGTTTTTTGAGACACAGATTCTCTGTAGCTTTGGAACCTATGCTGGAACTAGCTCTTGTATACCAGACTGGCCTCAAATTCACAGAGATCCGCTTGCCTCTACCTCCAGAGTGCTGGGATTAAAGGTGTGCACCACCACTGCCCTGCTCATTCATGTGTGTGTGTGTGTGTGTGTGTGTGTGTGTGTGTGTGTGTGTGAAAACACATGTTCTCTCCTGCTAGATGCCACATCTTTGTCTTTGTCCACCTGTTTAAAAATTTTTCTTCTTTCTAATCAATGATTTTTCAGTCTCAGTCAAATATCACTCCCTTTAAAAAATGTTGTTGAACATCCCATTCTGTACTAAAGTATCAGGACAACATCTCTAAAGTTCTCTCTGTGTGTGCATGATAGTTAATTAGGAAAAACTGTTTTCCTCACCAGGACATACTGGATTTTCCTTTCCTTTTTTGTTGACTGAGTTTTCTGTCCTGCCCAGTCCTACAGCCATTATGTCCCAAAGAATCACACAGAGGTCTACATTAGTTATAAACTGATTGGCCTATTAGCTCAGGCTTCTTATTATCTAATTCTTATAACTTACATTAGTACATAATTCTTAACTGAGTTATCCACGTGGCTTGGTACCTTTTTTAGGCAGGCAGTCACATCTCTCTTCCACTGCATCTGGGTCACAACTGCGGACTGAAACTTCCCTCTTTCCAGAATTCTCATTGCCCCACCTCTACTTCCTGCCTGATTGCCCCACCTCTACTTCCTGCCTGGCTACTTTCCAATCAGCATTTTATTAAAAATAATACAAATAACAGGATAAGACCATTGTCCCACAACACTTCCCCTCTTTTTAAAATTTATTGTTGGTTTTCAAGACAGAATTTCTCTGTACTATTGGTGCCTGTCCTGGAACTTGCTTCATAGACTAGGTTGGCCTTGAACTCAAAGAGATTCCCTGTCTCTGCCCCATTGATGGCTTGTGCAGAAGATAGGATCCAAGTTGTCTCCAATTTTTATATTCTCCCCGAGAGATTAAGTTATCCCATTGATAATAGTAAGGAGGGTAGGAGCCAAACTGCCTTAACTATTGTTTGGAAAACTCAGCTGTACATTTTTGTTCTGATATTCAGAAGACACCACAGGTCTTCTTTGGAAATAAAACTGGATTACTTCTCTTTTGTGATCTGATATCTGACTGCTATCATGTTTGGGAATGTATTTTAATACATTCCTAGCACGTACAGCAGAATGTCAGAGTTTGTTTCTAGTGTACCCTGTTCCAAGAGGCTGACTCTTCTACAGTATCTGCTTTGAAGATTGGTGGTTTCAAAAAGAATGTCAAATAATTGGTTATTATTTGTACCTTATGTTCCCTTGTAAGCCTCAGACTTCCTCAGAGGTACTTTCTCTGACTAAGCATGCCTAAGATTCTCTTTCCACACATGTCTATCTAATGTATTTTAGGTCTAAATTAGAAACCACCCTTAACTTCATTTACAATGCTAACTTCATGTTTTATCTTCTTGCTTCACTCATCCTGTGCTTCAATTTTCATAATTTTTAATGTGCTTCTAAAAATTTTTCCTCATTGATGTTTTCTGAACCACCACTGGGTAAGTATGAGGCCAGATTTTAGCTTTAAATGCTCCCTTTCTGAAACCTATATTTGCTCCTAACATTACGAAAGTATTAAGAAAGATTAGATTAAAATTCATTAGTTAAGAGTAATTTCATGATGTGTATTTATGTATGTAGAATGGTCTTAATGTATAATTATATGTTCAGAAGTCTGTAATACCATTAATATATCTGCATACCCAGTTTTATTTACTTTTCAGGTTCTTTTGAGTACCTTTCAGATACATTTTTAAGGTTTATATATTTATTATCTATACAATGTTCTGTCTGCATGTATGTCTCCATGACAAAAAGAGGCATCAGATCTCATTATAGATGGTTGTGAGGCACTGTGTGGTTGCTGGGTATTGAACTCGGGATCTCTGGAAGAGCAATATGCGCTCTTAACCTCTGAGCCATCCTTCCAACCCCTTTATTAAGTTTTATATAATTGCCTCTTAACATGTATTTCCAAGTAAACACTACTTACGATATTAGTTAGTTGTAATTTAAAATTCATAACCTAACGATTTATAGCACATTTTAAATTAATTCTTTTAGAATTTTATACATTTATACAATACATTTTGGCAATGTTCACTTGCCAACTCGATATAGAATCCCCATAACACAACCCTTTTCCAGCTTCATGTTTTTTTTTTTCTAGCGTGAACGTGGGAGACACTGTGAAGTTCTCACCTTGGCTCAGGAACAATTGGCAGTTATTGGCTGTTAGGGTCTTGAGGTTCATTTTCTTTGGAGTGTAGCCATGTTCCAGTGAATATCTCCACTATTATATACATATGGGTCACTCTAATTTGATTCCATGTGTTATCAAAAAGAAAGTACATTACAACGTTTAAGAAGTAATTCAATTAAGTGAAGAATGAAAATAAAAGTAAATGTATTCCATTTAGTCCAAGCAAGAATGTGAAGATAGCCTTTATTAAAGGTCAGAACAGGGGATTTTGTTTTTCATGCTGTTACTAACATTAATGTTATTCTCACAGAGAGGAGCAAACTCTTCAGTATCAATTATACCCTGACTTATTGCCTTTTCAGCTAAAGCATAATGCTTCTATTAACTATTATTGAAAACAGAATACAAAATGAGTTCTAAAAATTTTTAAATTATCTTCATAACTCTACAAAACATAAACTCACTCTTTGTTAGCTGAAAGAAAAAAAAACATAACCCAATTAGAAAGGTTACCTGAATCTTTGGTTTCTAGGCCTCGTTGTGAAGTAAACAAGGGCCATGTGGTATTGCCTGTGTACTTGCGTGTACATGTGTTTATGCATATGTGTTTGTGTGAATTGTTTTTTGTGTTAATTCATGAATATATGTGAGGTGATATTTTACTTATTTTCTTTCGTTGTGATAGGACCCAATGATAAAACAGCAAGGTGTAGAACAAAGAATTTATTTTGGTTTATGGACATTGAAAGATACATGGAAGTAGGATCCTGTTATAAACTCTCAACGACTGTCCCCAGTGATGGACTTCTTCCAGAAAGGCTCCATCTGCTAACAGATGGACCAAAATAACCTCCCCAAAATAGCACGAGTGGGGACCAGGTGTCCGAGCACATGCGTTATTGGTGATGTTTATTGTTTACAGAGTACAGGTGACAGAAACTTTAGATATTTAATTGAAACCACTGGAAATGTGAGGGGAGGGTGGATTCTTTTATTATTTTTCATGTTCATCAATCTGAGTGAAGCTAAATGCAAATCATGAAAAGCCAGCTGCCAGAATATCACCTAGATGGCTGCTAGAGCAGACATATCAAAAAATCTCAAGTGATGGAAACACAAAGTTTCCTTTTGCTGATTTAACTTCAGGACAGAGAGGAACCCAGCATACCATTTGCTGGTAGTTGTCAGTTTCTTCAGTTTTCCTCAGCATGTTCTCTTCCTTTCTTTTGTTGTGCTCCATTTCTTTCCTATTCACATCTGCCCCTGCTTTCTATTCCCTCTCTTAGGAATTTTAATCATCTTCCCATATTTTCTCACTCTTTCCTTGTGTTCATTCACTAACTTTAAGTCTTTTATAGCCTTTCTCCATCCTCGTCCCTCTGTCTCTCCTTTACTACCTGTCTCTTGTCCTCTCTTTCTCTCTGTCCATAACTCCATTTCTTCCTTCTTCCTGTCCTTCCTCCCTTCCTGCTCCATTTTCTCGATCACTCCTTCTCTTGAAGCTGCTGATTTGTATAATTCATCACTTTGTGTTGTTGAGGCTTGTATCACACAGTGCACTACGTGTGTGAAAAGAGGTTCTTATGGAAGTTCAGAAATGACTCAGTGATTAAGATTACTTACTATTATTCCAAAGGATCTGCAGAAGGAACCACACTCTCTGTGCTACAGACATAAGGAGAAAAACCTAGAATATTAACTACACAGGGTTGTCCCTAAAGAGAAGGAACACAACACCTGTTCATTGCCCAGAAAACTTGAGCAGAAGTCCTTTTCAGCCAGGTGATCTTTGTATTATCTGTGTGGCTGTAGACTTTACAGAAGACCCTTATCATAAGCTGTTTCCCTCACTCAATTTATATAACCTACACTTTTGGACTTTACAAGAGTTTTGAAATAGTCACATCTCATTTGTATTTAGCTTACTTTATTTCTCAAAGGAATTCCTACATTATTTGTTATGCATGTGTGATTGAATTAATTATAACCAGATTAGTGTTCACTAAATTTTGCTGTGTATAAATATGTCTCAAATAAGACACTAAAATTCAGACTCCAGAAGTTTAAACCAGTGCTGACTACTGAGCCCTGTTGAGACAAACTGCCTTCTGGCCTCAGGTAGTTTATCACTCTGTTGGCTATTAAAGCCAAAAAGATCACCTAAGAGGATCCAAGTTTAGTTTCCAGCATGGTTGGTAGCTCACAACTGCCTGTAACTCTAGCACCAGAGGATCTAGTACTCTATTCTGGATTCTTCAGGTACTTGCACACATGAGTGCAAAATACATATACATATATATATATTGATGTATTGTGTATATATGTAAATATGTACATGAATATATGTAGGTACAACACGTATATGTATATGTATGCACATATCATATTATCAGAGGACATTCTCCTTTCAGTAGATGGCACCAATTAACAAGGAAACCCTTTTCTGATTACTGTGCAGAGAATAAAAGACTGTGGAGTGCTCACTCCTAAATAGGACATATGTACTACACCCTCCCTCAAGGCTCATGGACCTTTATGGAAAAGGGGCCAGGAAGATTATAAGAACCCGAATTGGGAGATAACATCAGGAAAGAGTGTTTTCCAGATACAACATAACAGTTGCATATATGAACTTACAGCAGATGTGACAGCATGCACTAGCTCAAGTCATACAAAATCCCAGCATAGAGAGTAAACGGCAGACAAAAAAATCTTGCTACCATCTGAAGAATTACTGACATTTGGTAGTCTATGGGAGAGTGTCAATTTTCTTCAATAATCTAACTTTCTACTAGGTCAATCACACACCAGGGCAGTATCTACTCCCTGGAGTAGTTTGGAAAGGTGAACAGAATCAACAGGGGATAAAAAGAAACTCTAAGTTAGTGAGAAGGGTGAGAGAGTGGGGAAGGTGAGCATGAGGGAAGCCAAGAGACTGGAAAGTATATGCTCCAAGTACATTGTAGAAAATTCTCAAAGAATTGATAAAAAGCACTTTTTAAAAAATCTAAAAAAAAAATAAAAGAAAGGATACTGTCTATTGGGTCAGGACTTACTCCATTTTAAAAAGTTTAAGAGAGAAAAAAATGGTATTTGAGAGAAAATGAGATGTGCAGAACATTACACAGCAAATGGCTTGTTACTAATTTAGCGACTTTAGAATGCCATCGAGTATAATTAATACAATTGATTCAATAGGCCAATGGTTCTTTACTCAATTGACTGTGTATTTGAAAGCCCATGAGTGTTGATCCTGTTGAAAAATCTCTTGAGTTAAGGCATATATAATTATCAAGTATAGTATTCATGTATAAAGTCCCATGAGTGATTATAAAATGCAGTTATTATTAAACATAATATACCTGGTAAAGGATCCATAATTAAGCAGTCTTCAAAACTAAACTAGATACACTAAGAGACTTTTACATTTTGAGTTTCCACATCTGACTTGCTTCAGGCAGACAAGGAGTACGGGGATATTTGAAACTTGCTCTTTTATCTCTTCCATCTATGCCTCTTTCTCTCCTACTAGCCCACCTTAAAGGCTTCATTACTTGTGAGGAATTCCTGCATACTCTTTTACAAATGCATGGTATGTCTTATTGATAGAAGCACAGATCTTAAAAGACTTAAACTTTGGTACGTACCCAAAACATTTAGGAATTTTTTTTTCTTTTTAAATTTTTTTATTATTTATTTATTAAAGATTTCCCCATGAAGATTGGGAGTCAATAATTCTGTCAGTTCAAAAGTTCTTTTATTACCAATGCTTCTTTATAATGTGGATGTCAGTCCATGGTCACTTTTGAAGTAGCCCGTGTCAGGAGTGCTCCCCAATGGCTTAGCTACTTCTTTTGTGCATTATTGTAGCATCACTTCACTCTTTGGCAGCTGTTTTGAATCACTATCATAAATCCCTTGGTTTAGACTCTATTAGAAATAGGGTACAATGGAGAGATTAAGATAAATAGATGATGGGTAGATAATTTCTAGATGAAATAAGATTCAACTCTGCAGAACGTAATGTAATTGGAAATAAAAACATGCACCTATAAGTATTCTGTCACTTGACTAAGTAGAACAATGATGAGGACATGGGAAACAGGTCAGTTTGTTCTTTTAAAGCAAGTAGGAAACAGAAGCATGTGGCTGAGCACTAAAGGTGACAGTGAAGCAGACATTCAGGGGAAAAATACTAAACTTGTATTTTGTCCAAAAAGGATTGATAAGAGAGGTTATAGTTAAAGACAGAAACATACTATTTTAAAACAGGATGATGGAAATATATACCTGGATCTTTGATCAATTCTCCTCTTTATTATAGACTTCTAGACAACAGAGAAAACTACCTGTTTTCCAGTCTAACCTCCTGTCATATAGTGTATGAGCTATGAGCATTTCCTGAGTTATATGTACTAAACAAATAGGAAAGAGGTAATACAACACATAGATAGAAAGCATGAAGGCATGACCTAAAATCCTCGGAAGGAATGAGTTATTGGCAGGAATGTCCATTTCACTGACAACACCTGTGGGTTCTGAGGTTCCTGACTCTTCTAATAAGAGGATCTAAATACCGCTTTGAGTTGTACATACATACCACTTTGAAACAGCAGTGGAACGGACCTGCCGATAGAGTCTTCCATCCACCAAAGTTCCCCTGTTCATCCTCTAAATCCATAGCACCTCCTACCAAGTGTACACTAGCTCCATTTCTTTGGTGACACTGCCACCGTCCAGTTGTTCTGATTAGAATATCAATTCAGATTCTTGATATTACAGGATGCTAAACCAAATACTGCTATCTTTTTTTTTAATTTCAATATCACTTCAACCAGTCACAACCTAAAAATGGTTAACAAAATGAAGAGAAGAATTTGTTTGTAGACATTATAAAATGACTATATATATAGTGAGGGAATAATAATATCATTTTGAGAGAATGTCTATTTAGCATACATATTTATACACCTGTATGTGTTTTTAAAAAGAAAACTTTCAAAAAAGGGAGACAAGAATATCAAAAAGGAACAGTTTCTAAGAGAAGATATTGATTGATGAGTTGATTTTAGGAACATTTAGGCCAGAAACAGAAAGATGTTAAATAACTATAACCTAAATATTTGGCAGAGGAAAGAACTTTGCATGCTACCAAAGGAGAAGCATAACCTGCAATCCTATCAAAAATCATATGATCTACACAGGTGTCCTGCCTGCAACATATGCTAGTCCAGTTGTGGCACAATCTTTGTGGAAATAACCAATGAATATCTAATTTGATTAAAGGCATACTTTACCAACTGGAATCCATACCTGACACTGTTTAGGTGACCAAGAACCTGAGACTAGCCGGATGGTGGTGAGGCATGCCTTTAATCCGAACACTTGTGAGGCAGAGGCAGGCAGTTCTCTGTAATTCAAGGCCTGTCTGGTCTACAAAAGCTAGTTCCAGGACAGGCTTCAAAGCTACAGCGAAACCCTGTCTTGGAACAAAGCAAAGCCAAACAAAACAAAAAACACGAACCTGAGACTATATAGCCCATTGACCTAGGATGAAGTAAAATACTACTGCTCTAAAAAAACTAACAAAAATGTATCAATAAAATAACTCCTAATGAAATTTTGCTATGCTCACAGAGCACTGCCTTATTCAACGATCAGCAGAGAAGTTTCCTCCTACAACAGATGGAAGCAAATATGAAGTCAGACTATTCACAGATAGTGAGAAACCTCAAAACTTTCAGCTCTAAACAGAATGTCTCCATCAAGTCCTCTCCTTGAAGCTCAGGAAGCTTGGCAGAAGAGGAAGTGGAAAGAGTGTAAGAGGCAGGGATGATAGATGGCAAGAAGAAAAGAAGGCCTTATATGTCAACATGATAGTTGCAAATGTGAACTCACAGAGATTGAGGCACCATACACAGGATTTACACTGAGCTTCACCAGTTGAGGTCCCTGCGATGAAAGAGTGGACACATGCTTACATCTCTAACACAGAGGCTGTACCCAATTGATAACCATTTGAAAACTAAACAAAATTATTTTTCCAGGAAAGTCTCACTGGGGAAAGCAACTACTGTTAGCAAACTACAGTTCTGTATGACCGGAAGTAGATGACTACCAAAAAATAAACTTAATGTCATCTCTGGATGTTCCTTGTTCCTTGTCCTTCAATGTCGTGTCAGGATTCCTACTTTTATATATATATATATATATATATATGAATTCTAGTTTTCTGTTGTTATGTGAATTTCAAGTGTTTGAATGAGTGTTACTCTATTTCTTGTGCCTTCTCATCCTTCTCTTGACACTTTTCCTTCTGTCTTTCATTACTGGTTTTGTTTTGTTTTGCATTGTGTGTGTGGGTAAATGTATGTGTTTTAAATTTCAATATGTTAGCTATTTTTAGCAGTCTTCAGAAGCCTGTTCATTTTCTAATAAGAGACTAGTAGATGAGAGTAGAGGGAGGGGAGCTGAGAGGAATGGAGGATGGAAAACCACAGTAAGGATATATTTTGTGGAAAAAATACTGCATTCAATACAAGTAAAAAAAATCTACTTCTCTTTAAAAGGATTATATAAAAAGCCAAGTTGATACAGCCCCTTTGGATGTCAGTGTGGCAATTTCTCAGAAAATTAGGAAGCAACCTTCCTCAAGACCCAGCAATGCCAGTTTTGGGTATATATCCAAAGATGTTCAATCGTGCCAGAAGGACATGTGCTCAGCTATGTTCATACAGCATTGTTTGTCATAGCCAGAACCTGGAAACAACCTAAATGCCCCTCAACCAAAGAATGAATAAGGAAAATGAGATTCATTTACACAATGGAATACTACACAGCAGAAAAAAAGTCATCTTGAATTTTGCAGGCAAATGGATGGAGGTAGAAAACATCATTTTGAGTGAGGCAACCCAGACCCAGAAAAACAATTATCATAAAACAACTATCATATTTACTCACTCATACGTGGTTTTTAAACATAAAACAAAGAAAGCCAGCCCACAAATCACAGTCCCAAAGAACCTAGACAACAGTGAGGACCCAAAGATAGATACACATAGATCTAATCTACTAATCTACATGGGTAATAGAAAAAGACAAGATCTCCTGAGTAAATTGGGAACATGAGGACCTTGGAAGAGGGTTGAAAAGGAGGGGAGAGGCAGGGAGGGGAGCAGAGAAAAATGTAGAGCTCAACAAAAATCAATAAAAAAGATTCTATAAAAAATGACCTTTTAATAAGTTCTGAGCACTACTTGAAGTTAAAAATTACATTTAATGATTTATTTGAATGTCTTCTCAAATGCTGCAGCTACCACATTTTTTCAATGACTTCTACATTTGTTTTTTAGTTTAACTAATTATTGAACCTTTCTTAATTTTTATGGCCATTTGAGCATAATAAGCAACATAAAAATATATTTTTCTGAAGTCTAAAGAGCGTTATATGAGTAGCCACGTTACTGGATTGCTGGACAACAATCTGATTTGTTATTTAAAATAAAAGTATTTTCAGTATTTTATAAATTGAAACAGTTTTATTGCTGTTGTTTTATTATTTTTGTTTCTTTTTGTTTTTTTTTTCCCCTCAAGATAAGATTTCACTCTGTAGACTAGACTGGCTTTGGACTTAAATAAATCC
Organism: Microtus agrestis; assembly: GCA_902806775.1. Classification (NCBI taxonomy): domain Eukaryota; kingdom Metazoa; phylum Chordata; class Mammalia; order Rodentia; family Cricetidae; genus Microtus; species Microtus agrestis. The sequence continues at coordinate 604,093 of CADCXT010005003.1, read as the reverse complement.
TCCTGCCACTGCCTCTTGAGTACTAGAAGTAGAGGTCAGCTCACCCAGCTCAGAACACAATGCTCTTAAACAGCCCAGAGATTTTCATTTGTCAGACTTTTGGTTAGACATAAAAGCTTTGCAGATGCTAACAGCTTTGGTGTGTTTGCTACTGTGAGATGTCCAGTTGGAGCTGAGTCATTCACATTGCAGATTATCTTACTTTCTCTTTAGCTTTTTGGCTTGCAGTATAATTTCTTATCTAATAAAGATAACTGAACATTAAAGTGAGAGAGAATAGCAAAATATTTAATTGTATTGCTCTGCATAGTTTACTATTTTCTTTTGTATGAATTATCTCAGATCCCTTTAACAATTATGGGAATTTAAATAGGAAATATCCACTCATAATGTTTAGAGTGATTGCTTCAAATGCCCAAATGATTTATTTAGTAGACTATTTGTCAAAATCCTGCATGTGCTTTTGCCCAGTTAGGGTCGATGATGGCAAAAGAAAACAGTTATTCCTTCTCCTTTGGAATCTAATGAGTAACCGTTGATCAATTTCAGATTTGCACACAAGGTAGAGAGTAGAATTAAAGAGAGAACACCCTGACATTCTGGGAAGAAAGTGTTAAGAAAGATACTCTACAAACAGTGAAGATCTCATAGAACCTTGGCATGTCTAATCTTGAACTCTTCTCTGATAATTTGCCTTTTCTATCCCATGACCTCTAATTTTTCTATATGCTATTTATTGGGGTCTGCCTTTGTCATTATTGTTGCTCTTGAAATGTTTGCCGCACATTAATTCAGTTTACTAGCAATATTTTTACTATGGAATTTATTTGCATGTTACTAAGCAGTAATTTTACATTTCCTCCTTATACAGTATTTTTCTTTGTTTTATTGTTGTTGCTGATTTTTTAGTTTATTATTGTTAATATTCATCACCAAAATATTTCTTTCTAAACGTCTTCCTTCTCCACAGTGCTTTTCGTTGATGTAAGTAAGAAAAAGGTTAAAATTCAAGTCCCTTCCTTTTTGTTACCACAGAAACTGCACAATCTCTTTATGTGATGTTTGTAGCTAAGCCTTTTAGTTTGTTCTCCCACAGTTTTCTTTATTGCCACCCCAAATGACAAAGAAGGATATTCACCTATACTCCCTGCTTTTTGAAGTTGATTGTAAAGTTCTTCTTCCATGGACCTGTAGTTTCTGGATAATGAGCCATATGGTTTTCAGATAAAAGATACTGATGTGGGAATCATGAAATATAAATTACCATAGTCTGAAGAGGTGGCTCATGGTTAAGAGCATATCTGCTCCTCCAGGTGACCCAGGTTCCAACAGGGCAGTTAGCAACAACCTGTGAATCTATTCCCATGAGATCTGATATCTCCTTTTAGCCTCCATAAGCCCATCACATAGACATATATGTAAGAAACACAGACACATACAAATTAATTTAAAAATTCTAAATCTCCATACCAACTGGTCTAAAGCAAGTTTAATTCTAAGGAGGCCAGACTTGGCTATTTTTTCAACCCTTAAAAACAATTCTATGTAGAAAAAAAGTTCTGTCCTTTGTGCCCATAATATTTGCCACAGGAGAGTCACCTCTGGAAGGAAAAAGTCAAAACTCTAATTTCTGGAATACGTATTTTCATTTTTTTCTTTGAGTCATTCGTCCTCCATTTAGAGCCCTCGTGGCAGTTTTCAAGATAGGGCAGTCATTTTTACGCTTGCATAAAATTATTAATACATTGTCAACCTTTCCTAAAATTCACAGAAATATATATCATTAGAAAAGAGTCCCAGCCACACACGTTAAATAGTCTAATCTCTGAATTTCTGGCTCCTACTGAGATGGTACTTTCATTCATTCTGAGACAAAGCTAATGTCATAAGCAAGTAATCTAGAAATGGCTACATCACTTTTCTGTGCATACAGTATAGATGGACTAAGGATTTACCAAATCATTCTTTCATAATTCTTTTGCTTGATATTATAATTTTAAATATGCAACTTCTTCAAGCTGAAGACATGGTTCAGAGTTTATGAGTACTTATGATTCTTGAAAGAGGAAGTGGTTTCAGTTTCCCACAATGCACACACTCAGGGGCACAGTGCACACATTCAGGGGCACAATGCACACACTCAGAAGCACAGTGCACATACTTAGGGACACAGTGCACACACTCAGAAGTACAGTGCACACACTCAGGGGCACAGTGCACACACTCAGCGGCACAATGAACACACTCAGGGGCACAATGCACGAAATAAATAAATAGATCTTTTTTTTTTACAGCATAACAATATAATCTTTAAATTTGTGTCAATAAACCAAAATACAAACCAATGTAAACTACTTAAGATTAGTAGTTGCTTTTTTAATTTAAAATTAGATTCAATAATCTACCCTTTAATCCTATTATTTCTATATCCTATGCCCCTTTTTCTTTAGAAAGGGATTTTTGAATTTAACTCTCTTATTTAACTTTTTCTTTCTTTTCTCCTTTTTTCCCCTATGACCCAAAACAATTTGTAACTAACTCCCCTAAACAAAGGCAAACAGCCATAATCCATTTCTGGGAATGTGGGTGTAGTTTTCTAAGCTACTTCCTATTGATTGGGGGTGCTGGTAACTTTGGGGGACCCTGAGAAAACATAAAATCTCTGGTGAGGATGGATGGCTCAGATGATCCAATGTTTTAGAGCTCCTCTGCTGCAGGTCTACTTCCAGAATAGTCTGCTGGCTTCTGGCTGAGATGATCCAGCCTCACTAATACTCCAGACAGGACTTGATTATAATAAATAGATCTTTAAATGCATCTCTTATTTTTAAATTTCCTTGATTATCCACAATTGTGAATCCAGCCCACATACTCAATATTGTGCTTGGATATCATTCAACTAAATTCTCAAATTCATGACTTAGAAATTTTATTTTACATGAATTACTATAACTCATCCCCAATATTTGCCGTTTTATAATACTAATCACCTGCTTCACTTTTTAAATAGGATGCTGTGAATTTCTAATCAAGTCACTCACAATAATTATACATGATGCCCAAGTCTCATTTTGTACACTTAGCTTAATCATCTTCTGATCACCTGACAAATGTTTCCATCTTCAACTAGCTGCCCAGGTCCTTTGTTTACACTATTGCAAATGTTTGTTATAACTTTACGCTGTTCTGTACCAAGATCATTATTAATTAATTCACAATATTTGTACAGAAAAATCATCCAACTAAATAGGCAATCTCTTCTCTAAGTAACAGTCTTTATTGTAAAACTCCAAGGAAAATATCATAGTGAGACCCATTATTTTGTCCAATGAATACATACCACCAAAACAGTGTCTAGGATGAGAAAACAAAAGGGCTTTATGTTTTATATTTAATATCTTGGTTGAAAACAACCCAAATGCAACAAAACATTTTACAATTATACCACATGGTAAAATAAAACCTAAAGCAAAAAATTTATCCATGAAGTAAAATATACCCAAATAGAACAAATATTACATTAACACCAAGAAATGAAGGGAAAATAATATTGGATAATATCTACGATTGATGTTTTAAAATTTCAAACACTACAAAATGTGATTAAGAACATGTTTAACAGTTTCTTTTTAAATAAACATAAGTAATATATAAATAGCTTGGTAGTGGCATAAAAAGAGACATTGACCAATGGAATCGAATCGAAGACCCGGATATTAACCCACAAACCTATGAACACCTGATTTTCGACAAGGGAGCTAAAAGTATACAATGGAAGAAAGAAAGCATCTTCAACAAATAGTGATGGCATAACTGGATGTCAACCTGTAGAAGAATAAAAATAGATCCATATCTATCACCATGCACAAAACTCAAATCCAAATGGATTAAAGACCTCAATATAAATCCGACCGTACTGAACCTGATAGAAGAGAAAGTGGGAAGTAGACTGCAACACATGAGCACAAAAGACCATCTCTTATGTATAACCCCAGTAGCACAGAAAACAAGAACAACAGTGAATAAATGGGACCCCCCTGAAACTCAGAAGCTTCTGTAAAGTAAAGAACATTGTCATTAAGACAAAAATGCC